>JAPQRN010000003.1:1223137-1234627 GCA_037367275.1 Coranthus polyacanthus | reverse complement strand
ACAACAGAACCAGACCCTGAACCAGCAGCCTCTAAATACACAACAACAGAACCAGACCCTGAACCAGCAGCCTCTAAATACACAACAACAGAACCAGACCCTGAACCAGCAGCCTCTAAATACACAACAACAGAACCAGACCCTTTAATTGAATACTTATAGATATACAGTGACGTGACGTACAGTTGGTGGGTGTTCTCTAGCACCACATAGTGGACAGTGGAAGTCACTACATCCACTGACAACTGTCCAACAATGTTGGACCTGACGACGCCTGTGTGCCCGCACTGGTACAGGCAAGACTTGGAGACTTGGAGACACTCTGCTGATTAATATAGTTAATGTTAAAATCAGTTGTGTAATGCTTCCAGGTGATTGTCATATAATTAAAGTGTAGCTCAATAACTCAATCAATACTGATTACTGATACCTTGTTTTTTTTCAGGTTATTGTTAATATTTATTTAGGTGAGATCATTTAATAAACCTCTTGGGGTTTTTCTCACCTGCACAATTTGTTGTATTTTGATCTTGTTTT
This sequence comes from Coranthus polyacanthus, assembly GCA_037367275.1. Taxonomy (NCBI): domain Eukaryota; kingdom Metazoa; phylum Chordata; class Actinopteri; order Kurtiformes; family Apogonidae; genus Coranthus; species Coranthus polyacanthus. Next base: position 1,234,090 of record JAPQRN010000003.1, on the reverse strand, counting down.
TCCTTTATTTCCATTTTTATTGTGAAAACTAATATAATAATAATAATTATATGTTGTACTTTTTTGGTCTTTACCAATGTTTTAGCCATGCCACTAGCAGCTGCTCATAACTCACCATTATTGCTAGGACTTACAATAAACACAAAGTGTATTAGCATAGGTTATGTGTTTTGTGTATTGTGTATTATTCAGAACACAGTTTGTTTAATGTGTAAAAAAGTATGATGTGCTTTTAATTGAAGCAGATAATTGTTATAATGTTTTCTTCCTGGTTTCATGGGTTCCTCAGTGGTGCAGCATGTTTTGCCATTCAGTCCTGGCAGAGGAGGAGTCTACATACCCTCTACACAACATGACTGATAAAGGCATCTTGTCAGAAATGAGCCAAAAAGAGCAAAACAGAACTCAGGTTGCACCGTGATGAGTTTAAGACACTCAAATCACAGATTAATGAGACACTTATGTCGAGTGTTTTATCGGAATCGCTTTGATTGTTCATAGTGTCACATACAGTAACATTCCCCTGATTCAAGCATCGCTTAATCTCTTAAAGCAAAAAACGTGATCATATTTCATGTTGATATTCATTCTGCACTTCTATTTTTACCTTTGACTGATCTGCTGGGGAGTGTTTTTTTCTAGAAATTACCCAAAGGAGGTGCGTTTTTTTTCTTCCACAGAGAATCAAGAAACTCTGTCATCCTATGATTTCCTCGCTCCCAAAGCCTGTAAATAGGCTACTCTCCAGGTTCTATTCTGAATCCCAGCTAATTGTTTGGTATCCATGGAAACAACTCCAAGAGCTTCTACTTGAACTGTAGAAGATACTGGCACACAACTACACAATAATGATGATGAAAACACGAAGTACTGTGCAGCAAAACACAGCATTTTTTTGGAAACCCGTGAGTGAACTGATCAGACCTATGTGGGGCTGAATATCGACACTTGAATCTCAAAGCTACAGTAAACCGATTGTCCATGTGCTGCATATTTAACACGTTCACCATTTAACCATTGCTGCTACTAAAACAGTCACCTATAATATGTGGTGCACCAAGTAAACGTGACATATTACACCACATGGATATGTTCATATGGGTTGTTCTGAATGTAAATTGCTGTCAGGACGGAGTGTGTGGGCGGCAGCAGCCTCTAGCTAACTGTGATACAGAGGGAGAGAAACAGAAAGAGGAAGACGCTGAGTGGGTGTTGGAGAAACATACTCAACCTTGAGCATATATCTCTCTATTAATACACATTTGGAAATATATTTTAAATAAATTGAATAAAATCATAACCTTTCTCACAGGCTGGAGTTTTTATTCCTCACCTCAAAATATTCAATATATAAATCTCAGTAGAATAAAAACTGTAAAATTAGTTTCTAATAACCGTGAACTCTCACAGCAGCTATTTATTTGTCAAAAGATGCGTTTGATGAAAGTCATCCTTAAGCTCCCATTTAACCCACAAACTCATTACTGAACCTACAATTTGAAATGCAGAGATGGAGTCCACCTCAGCTGGTATTTACACTGCTTTGGCTTGATTAAATGGATATGGGATCAGCTACGATGTGGCCAGTTCACACTTTTTAAAGTTTTGATATGGTTTAAAGTCTGTGTAAAGTAAAGAGATTTGCTTCTAAATGGGGCTGGGCAATGAAACGATAATGATAATTATCGTGAAATCATTTCGTATCATATGGAAATATAACTTGTATATCATGATAGGTTTCCTTGGAAATCAGCGATTATAATTATTGTAATATAATTTTTTTGTCTATAGGGTTTCTTTTTTTACATTATTAACATGTTTCGATGTTTGTTTTTCACTTCATTTTACTATTTTCTAATTCTTTTGTATTCTTTTCCAATTCTATTTTATTTAAACTGATGTGGAAAAAAAGATTTTATCATAAAATTTTTTCTGAATGTTCTTTAATGTTCCATTTCTAGATTTCTGTAACATCCTGAAGTGTATAAAGAAATGTTTGAAACCACAAAACTGTCTGGTTTCTTCAATTATCAACAATAAATCAGCCTTTACACTGAAATAATGATTTGACATTTAATCTGATAATTAGCAATATCGATTGATATGAACATTCATATGATGACAAAATTTTTTGGCCACATCGCCCAGAAAACAATACCGATATTTATAATTATAAATATCCGAAACAATGGTTCCATGACACAATGGAGCTGTAATTAAAACAACTCCTCCCATAAAATGTTAGAAGACCCAGAGAGCGACAGTTGTTCTCCCACTCAACAGCAGTTAAATTATGCTACTCAGTAAATGAAAAAAAATAACGTGCATGGATGAGGAAAACATTAGTGACATTAAAGATTGGACACTTTAGAGAGGCTGCATGTTGACACACATCCGGTTTGGAGAAGCAGACACGAGTACCAATATGGAGGCTAAGCAATATAGCCTACTGCAAACACAAAAAGGCATTTTAGTCACCTAAATAATTCAGTATCACTGTATTTAAAATCTTTTCACCACTTTACTTGGGTCAGACAGTGCCAACACTGGGCCACTATCGTTCTGGGATAAAAGTAAAAGTTCTCTGCGTTGCTTGGCTGGTTCTTTAGACGTCTTGGGCAGCACTGAGCGCAGGACGCAGGGAAAGTGTCTTTGCAAAAATAGTGTCAGGAGAGTTGTTTGGGTGGAACGTGCACATGAGGAAGCACACCATGGTATTAAAATGACTAAATCCCTACAAAAGAAATGCCACAATAAAAGATGTGTGTCAAACCTGCCATTTTCAGTGTGTAGTTGCAGCTCGGAGGTTGCTGTTCTTTCAAAACAGTAACACGCAGATAGTGGAAGGAAGGACAATGATAATCCTGCCACTACACAACTAAAATAGTCTGGCAGAGTACATCCTGTGAGCCAGACTACCTCCTCTGTTTACAGGCGGTAGAAAATCTACACAGTGACGGAAGGCTTCGTCCAGTCACAGGAGTTTTCAGACAGGTAGGGGGTTCAATACATCATTGACTGTGTTTACCTGCACATCAGAGTTCTGGTTATTGTGGGGTTTTTGAAGTATCTCGTCTTTGTGTTTGAAACATGACCAGATTTGTCTGTGTTCCACGTAAGCACCATAACCCCAATATGATCGAAACCTGGATAAGCCTCATAACTGAGATACTGGCATCCATGTAAACACAGTCATTGACAGCTTTAATTGCCGACTGCTGTTAAGATTCAGTGAGATGCGACTCTACTGCTCTGCTCTGTGGCTCGACACAGAAGCGACATGGCAGCTCCCATAAACGTGATACGTGGCTTCACTTTTCCACAGCGATGTGAAACGACATCACGTCATCTATCTTTATATTCAGTGTATGGATTTGGGCAGAGAGGAGAGAGCTGGGTGCATTTTCAAATTCTGTCTTTTTTCCCCGATTGCTGCCTCCTGCAGCTTTAAATGGATACTGATATATTTTTTAGAAGGATAGAATACAGCGCGTAGACTACATGCTAAGTTTCCATGGTCCCAGTATTCCTGAGTTCTGCTTCACTGCTTTCAGCAGACAGACCCCCCGTGTTTCAGAGCAGAGATCAATGCCTATGTATGTTATAGACTTGGCATTATTTATTTTGTCTCCCCCTCTCTGAAAAAACAGGTGATTGACAGCTGTAATGACCAATTGTTGTCAAGACTCAGCCAGACGTGTCTCCACTGTGCAAGAAAACATGGCAGCTCCCATATCTGTGAAATGTGCGCTTCACTTTTCCATAGCGGCATGAAACAAGTCTTGCATCATGCATTTTATTCAGTCTATACCCAGGACAGCGAGGGGAGAGCTGCATGAGGACAGTGAGTATTTTAACTTCCAATGTTTTCAATTTCTTGATTTCTGCTGACTGTAGCTTCAATGTTTGATGCACTACTTTTTCACTCAACTCAGATGAGGTTTAACATGGTTTAAGACAGCTACTTAAAACAAATAAAAAAGAGACATATCACTACTAACAATCCTGATTTGGGCATCTTAGATTAATAAAAAAGTCATAAATAAATCATTTTGCAGAATCAAGCTCTTCATGTGTTCCTGCAACCACAACATTATCCTTAAGTAGCCTGTTTGTTGACGTGCAGATGCAACTGATCAAAAGCTCTAAACCCCACACAGTTTCAATTAGTTGGATAGTTATTTTAGAGGGTGATTATGTCCTCTCAAATGATGCACGTCTCATCTGGAGGACACAGATATGACTAAAAAAGAATAGCTTGGCTGGAATATTCATAGATAATACTGCTGGCAGAACGCACAGGCTTCTGAATGTAGGACTCTGGACACATTACTTCTGAAAACGAAAAACATACCTACCAACAAAATGTTTACATGATTCTTTCAAGATGATTCTTTTACTGATACCATACTAATACTGAGAATTAAAAGCATATCATTTGCATTTTCCTGATGACCACAATCTGCATCGTCTATACCGCTGAATGAGGAAGTGCTCCCTCTGACAGTTTTTGTGCCAGCGTATGACGCTTTCACTGAGTTGTTAGGGTGACAAATTATACGATTTGCCTCTGAAAAAGTACTGCAATGCAGATGGAAGGCCAGCATTTTGAGACAATTGAGTGAGCTTGTTTTTTCATCCATTATAGCAGATAATGCAGTCCAGTTTGTTTGAGTGACATTGTTTCCAGTAACAGATCACACGTTCAAGATCTCATTACAGTATCTGGTCTGGAGCATCTGGTGACTCACAGACAGGCCTGCTGGGGCAGATGTCGCATTCATGTCATATGGGAGCCTCTGTAATTGCCATATTTCGACCAGTAAACAGTGGGCATGTCAACAGCTAACTGGTCATTTTAGCTGTGATTTCTCTATTTTTACAATCGCTCGATTACTATATTATATCAGTAATATCATTCAGTTGGTTAAGGTAGGCCCTGCAATGAACTGGCGACATGTCCAGGGTGTACCCCGCTCCATAATGACTGACTGACTAACTGGTTAAGGTAGTTCTAAGGGTCAGTCCATGTGAAGTGATTTGTTTCATTAATTTGTTGATTTGTTTCATACTTTCAGAAAATAATGTTATTAGTCCAACTAAACACCACACAAAATTTCAAATGCCTTATATCTTCATTCGTTTTTGAGATATTGGAACGTCATTTCCGTCTGTAGCAAACGTATTCGATACCTTAATAAATATAGTGGACTCAAAGTTGCAATTTGAGTCCACTTGCTTGGTTTCCAAGGAAAATGCACAGATCACAAGAACAGATTAGATACAAACTTAAACTAGTATAAAAAATACAAAAACTTGTTGCAACTTGTTGCAAAAAAAAGTTGCAACCTTCATTTTGCTATTTTTACACACACTGGACCGTTAAATTGCAGCCTTTTGCGATTATATAATTGCATAGGCTGACACTGCAATTTGATGAACTGTGCAGCTGGCAGAGTTTTAAGAGGAGGATAACACAAATTCACTGCACATCACAATCTAAACTATCAGCACAGGCAGAAAAACCACAAGAGCTGAATAAGAAAATAAGGTGCTAGTCATAACCTTTAGTGGGGTTTGGGTCCTGTAAGGGAAATAAGAGAAGATTTCCAAACTTTTGTAGGTCAAAGGTGGTTTATCTGCCATCAGAGATTCAACCATCATCACAACTGCAGAAAAAACAACGCCAATGTGTGTAGAAACTTAAGGGCGTTCATTAAGTGCAAGCTATCCACACAATCGGCCTGCAAGACTGACAGGAGCAAAAACCTCAGCGTGTCAAACCCTGGTGGCTCTTTGACAAGCCGGCAGCATCACCCCCGGGGATTTGACACGGTTTACGTGTGAGCAGTGATTTACAAAACACAGATTGACATTGGAGATTCCAAGCACACAGACGAATAGACTGCTGGCATTTAGAGATTCAGCTAGTGAATAAACTCATGTCTTCCAACTCATGTATTGCTTTCAAATGCAAAGAGAATCTTTTTTATTTTTTTACATTATCTTGCTTATACAGTTAAACTCCCGCTTGACTGAAAACATAATCTAGGAGTTAACATGGTCAAACTAAGCCCTGAAAATAAATATGTGCAGAAACTAATTGTGATTTGAGGATAATAAATGAAAACAATGTGGGGTTGCCAGGTTTTTGACATTAAAAATTTGAGCACAAAGAGAGGCAAGTGTAAACCTTCCACCAGAATAACATGATGCAATTCTGCATTTGTGCAAATCACAGAAATATAATCTGAATGTTTCCGAACCACCAGTATATTTCTATCAGCATTTACAGGTATGTGTTTACTAATGTTACAGTGTACATTACAGTACACCTTTGGTTTTTTGAGGGAATAGAATGAGGCTAAAATAACACCCATATTATTTATTACCTACTCATTTATTGTTTTCGTGTTTTTATCTTGTTATTGCTGTTTTCATCCTGTCTTGTGATGTTTTTGTGTGTTAGTCTTTTTGTCTGATTTGCTGCTTGAGAGTGCCAAACAAATAAACTTCCTTATCCTTATGTCTTGCAGTATTGACAGCATTATTAAATTGTTCATGGTTTAGGTTTATTGGCAGCACTTGGTTAGGGTCCAAAAACCTCCTCCTTACCTCTTATCCTAACCACTTCACCTTGATGGAAAACATCATGAGAATTCATAAGGACTTTGAATCCAACTTCACTTCACTAGGCGGATGTTACGTGGGTCGGCCGTGGTGAAATCAATCATGAATCATATTGTGTCGTATGAGCTACTTTTCAGAGGGATTATACAGATCATGTTATAAAAAAATAAATAAGAGTGCTGTCAAAACTTTCACACTGAGGTAACATTCATTTTAAATGGCCAGAGTACCCATGTAATGTCCCTGTCTAGTGAGTTTATCTAAGTCCATTTATAGCGAAACATTAGCATCTGAGACACACTAAAGTGTCAGATTTTAGTCTGCACTGACTTGCAGAGTTTATGTAACATGTTGTTTTGCTGCTGTTAAGGAAATAATGACATGAAATGATGACTTCAGACAGTGAAGAATTACCGTCTGTTATCTGCTAGTCTGGTTTCTGAACTCTGACGTGCACTGAGTCCATTCACACAGATGCTTTAAAGGTACGTTAGAGTGTAAAAACATTTTTGATTTATTATAAAACTCCATTGGGACAAATTAGGTTAGTTAGATTGCTGTTTACTTCATCTAGATATTGTCAGAAAATCGCAATAATGTTGGTCCAAAGTAATAAGTGAGTTTCTAGTCAGATACAACAACACAGCCATCACACAGTCTACGCCTCCAGAAACCAGAGGAAACTAGAGGAAAACTGGTTGTAGTTTGGTAGTAACTCACTTACATTTTATAAGAGGTAAGAAGATTGTTCAGATCATGGATCATGATTCTACCTCAAAACATCCTCATATGATCTTTTGGCCTGATCGCCCAGAGCTTGGCTATGAATGTGGACAACTCTGTGACTTCATTATCAAGGTTGGAATAGTCTGCAACATAAGAGGTTCAGTGTGTGGTATTTAGTGACATCTAGTGGTGAAGATGCAGATTGCAACCAACTGATTAGCCCCCTTCTTTATCCTACGGTGGCCACAAAAAACAGGAAAAAGTTTAGTTACAGAGTTTAGTTACGAGGATTAAGGTGACAGTCACGTACCTTGACGATGGATACCACACACTACGAATGGAAAAATACAGAGTGTGTTGGTAGCTACTGTAGAAACTCTCTCACAGGTCTCTGTATTCTCATTTTCATGTGAATTATGAATATTATATTCCATTTGTAGAATCAGATCCTCCTAAATCCCCCCAAATCTTTCACACAGAACCTTTAACTTCACACTTTACACCAACAGTAGTGTCATGTCCATAGTTCGCCTACAAGTTTAAAATATTGTTGAGAGTTCAAAACATATAAGTCTGTTAGCAAGTTGTGGCATAAGATGGACGTCTGTCTATAAAGTAATCAATGTCAAGTACAGGGAAGTGATGACGGCAGGATGTATTAATCTGCTCCCAAGTGTGAAAGTCAAACTAACTGGACCAAATGTAGACAATGTAACAAAAACCTGAACAAAAAAACATCAACCATAGATACTTATGGGTCATTTCACTCAGTTAGGAGCCGTCCTAAGCAAAAAGGTCCATTCAAATGCAACCCAGGGCTTGGTTTGTCAGGATGTGAACTCTGCTCTCTGGTGACAAAGTCCTGAATTTTGTATATATCCGCCATCCACTCCAGAAACACCTCCTGCATATTGAGGGAAGGCAAAAAACTAGTGGATACTTCACTGACACATTACGCTGACATTATAGATGGTCTGTGGTACAATGGCATCATTTTATTCTGCCAACCGGGTTCGTAAGTGACACCTCAGTGTTCAGAGCCATTCTGGTGCTATGTTTAGAAACGGTACTTTTAAGAAAGTAAATGTAAAACACACAGAAGCAGTAGAGCTCCAGGATTTGAAAGCAGAGGTGGGTGGTGGGGTTGAGGAAGCAGGGGCAGTGTGGGCGCGAGGAAGCCACAGAAAAGAACCTGTGAACGGCTGGAACACAAAAACTGACAGATATTTTCAAAGACTAGAGGCAAAACAGCAAAGTGATTTCCAACATCCTGACATGCAAGCAATCATTCCAGCTTAAAGACTGCTGTCAAAATGCAAATTCCCTCTGAACAGAAGAACAGTAACCTAAATCAACAATCTGAAGTTGCTGTGTGGCGCGTGTGTTGTCCAGCATTCCTGCCTGTCCCTCTGCCTGTGTGAGTTCGCCAAGTGGAGTGTGGCCTAGTTACCATAGGAACATGTTTGTAGCCGCTCTCCATCAAACTACCTTCATTTTTACCAATGTATTTAGAAGCGTTATTGCTTCCCTTGTAAATGAGCAGATGAAATTAAATCACTGGAATTCTGGAGATCAAGCAGCAATTTGAATGTCTTTACAGTGATTGCACTGAGGTACTGTCACTTCACCACATCACAGTTAAAATATGCAGATTTTCAACAAAAAAAATTCCCCAGCATGAACTGCCTCTTGTTTGTTTCTTCAATACCGTGTAGGTCTAAATGTACAAAATGAAACAACAGCTTTACAAGCTTCACTAACTAACAGAAAATGATTCCTCTTCCTTTCCCTGGAGGGAGCAGAAATGGCTGCTTTCATCTGGGGATGTGAAGAGAGCACAGAGAGAGGAGGAAGACTTGGGAGTCTATCAAAGCTGGAGTACAAGGCAAATGGCGCTATCAAACCTAGAGGATGTCAAAATAAAACTCTAGGAGTGTGACAAAGCCGGGCTCAGAGGGTGAGTGATACTCTGGCGGAGGACTGAGTAGTAAGAATCTTGAACGTATTGAGGTATTTTTGTAAAAGCTTCAACGCACTGAAAGGACGGGAAATCCGTGGCAGAGGAAAAAGAGAAGAGTCCTGCAGCTGAGACTGGAGCCTATGTTAAAACTTTTCATTACTGGTGGGGTCAGAGAAAACAGAGAGTAAAAAGGGAAACATATAAAACACATTTAAAAACAGAGAGGACCGTGACAGACTGGAGAAGCGGCTTTGAGACCAGGTACAGTTGACAGCAGTGAGAAAAGGAACAGCTTCGACCTCAGCCGGACTCAGCTGGGGCTTACACGGACTCACTTGGGGTTAAAACTCCAGGTCCGCCACAGCAAACCTCCGCTTGACCAACCAACCCAAACTGACTCTGATGCGGCAGCCACGTCTTTGAAGATGTGTCCATGCAGCTGAATGGCACACACAAGGTCATTTTTTAGTTTTAGAGAGTGATTGACGAGCAGTCCCAACAATGATATGTCTGTGTGCAACACGTACAGGAAAATGCTATTATGCATGTGAAGAAAAAAAGACGACGAAGAGAAGTACATGAGGCTGCACACACATGAATATGAATACACCCACAACTCTGACAACGTCCTGAACCGAATAAAACTGTTTTTGCCATGAAACTGTGCACAAGACAGTATGATGCAGTTGTACCACGGGACACTGAAATGAGTGGGCTAAATGTCAAGATAATCCTTAATCACATGCTGTTATTATGATTAATTGATAAGAATCCGACAGACAAATCAATGTTCATTTCCCGCATGTGTTCTGTTTTCTGTATCCTTGGATTTTACATTTACAGTCTACAATCGAAGCATTGTGCAGGGAAAAAAAAATCTTTGTTTTTGTTCCAGGGTTCCCTAAACCCAGCGAGCTGCTTGCTTTAATATGTTAAGTACAAAGGGTAGGTGTAATAAGATATAGCTTCACCTACACCTTTTCAGTCAATATTATATTTGCTTTCCATGTAATCTAGTGTCTTGTTGTTGATTTCTGTTTGCATGAATTCTGGAAAATTCATGGCTCTAACTAAACTAAACTAAAAAAAAAAATGGTCACGAAGAATCCAGTCACCAGAATAAAACGTAGGCATTCTAAGTCTACATGCACAGTAATGTGTTTTCATTTCAAAATGGCAGGAAAACGACCTCCGTCCACAAGCACATTTTGCCAAAGTTTCAGGGATACTTTTAGAGATGAAACATTTGAACACGTCTGAAGCATATGGCATGACGAGGGGAGCTGCTGACGTCGCTGGACGCGGGAATCATCGGCGTAATAACAGCTCACCTGCTGTGAATAGTCCGTAGTCTACATAAGGGTCGAATCAGGGAAGGATATGGAGTGACTGATAAGAGCCAATCAGGCAGCAAATGTTCAGCCACACTACATCACAACCCCAGAGTTTCCAAACTTAAACAGGGTCAGCAGCTTTAGTCTCCATTTTGGTAAAAAGTTTAAGTGCCAGAGTAGTGAAGACACAAGATGTAAGTGCAGCAAAACGTATGCATTTTAAAGCAAACACGTATCAGTGTGGACTTTATCTAAGTTTCTGCAAACTGTATTATATTATATATATATATATACTATACTATA
>JAPQRN010000003.1:1169101-1188080 GCA_037367275.1 Coranthus polyacanthus | reverse complement strand
GCCCCAACTTCAGCCGATACCAATAGTTGGGAAAATGCCGATTAATATCTCTACATAGCATTGTTATGCAGTTTAATCTGCCAATAGGAGACTCAAAAAAAGGTCCATGACCTATTTTGGTTCCCAACCAGTGGGTGACACAGGAGTGGATTTTCACTCCAGTCCAGTCCTACTCCTGTGTTGTGTTTCGCTTTTTAAGAGGGGCCAAAGCACCTCTGACACCTTACATTTCAACAGCTGCAATTCATATTATTCATTATATTCATATTGTGTCTTCCTACGTAAAAAATGTTTTTTTGTATTGCGATTCCTACTCGCGCTGATTTCTATCCCTGTCCCATCCCGTCTAGTGGGAATCCCACAGGAATCAAGAAAAAATGGCGTCCTCCAGTCCCGACCCTGAGTTTGGGAAAGGCAGGATTAGAGTGAAAGAACAACACTGTAAGACCTACAGTATCGGGGTGTCCATCCAATATCGTTAGATCAGCTTAACACATTTTAGGTAACGTAATGACACACTTGACAATAATGCAAATCAATCTGTTTCACTGTAGTTTCATGGATTAATCAAATAAAGCTGTAAACAGTTTTGGAATTAAAAAACATGTTGATTTAAGAGTCTGCTCAAGGAAATGAGCCATGAAATTAGGAAAAATACCCTGACTATTTACTGTGGTGTCACATCTCCTTTTGATAATATAAACCCCACATTTCTCAACATTTACAAGGCAGCGGCTCATTGGTCGTACACTCATCCATATGCTTCAGTATTAGGAGTCTGTGTGCCTCAGGTCAGCAGGTAATAAAATAACATGTCACTTTGAGTTTGTGTTGCCGAGTACGGGCTGAAACAGCAGACAGAGAATGAGAAACGTTAGGGCGATGCTCACTTTGACCCTTGGCTCAAAAACAAGCTCTGACAGGTAATAACGGACCGACAGAGACGTCCATGTCTGACAAGTATACGACGCGTCTGAGGGTGTCGGAGGTGAAACCATACAGGCACGACCAATATCTGGAAGACGCCTGTGATGTTTTCTAGTCTGATAAACAAGTGCTAAAGCCATTTGTTACCTTTCCATTAGCTGAAATGGTTTTGGGCCTAAAAATGAACGTTCAAAATCTGATCAGATCACAGAACTTAAACTGTCATTTTGTTAAACTCCTTCTGTGGAAGAAAGATGTTTTTTGTTTTTTTTATAGCATAATCAGATCAAAATGCTTGCAAAAATGCTTTTTCCCAGCTTGCAGAGCAGCTTTTGTCATTCAACACAGGACGCATAAAATCATTGTTCTATCTCCAGCCTTTGCAGTAACTTTACACTTGAAAGCGACTCTAGGGACGCAGTTTATTTATAGTTTCAACAATTACACCCTCTGCAGCCATGAATTTGTCAATATTTGTTTTTTTAATCAAGTTTATACAAAACAGCCACAGAAAAGCAAGTCTCCACGCTCATCTAGAATGTCATATTAATGTCACATTTTCTCATACCAAGCTTTCAGTTGACATCGCTGGTGTGACTGAGTTTTTTCTGAAGTAACTGTAAAAAGCTAGAAAACTAATGGATTAAATGACATAATGTAGTGTGTATACAATGATTAACTGTAGTAGACAGTGGTTTTACTGTCACTGGTGTTACCTTCCTTACAGTAAATGAATGCACAACAACTGAAAAATGAGTTATATAGTATGGTAGTCTGTTTTTATTGTTAGAATAAGAGATATATTTAAAGACATTTTGTCATGGCATAAGTGGCCGTTTGTGTAGAGTGATGCGTTCGATGTCAGATTGTCTAAACTGTGAAAGGCAGCTGTGACATTTTTTCTTTGTAACTGATAAGAGCATCTCGTGCCTAATGTGTTATGTTACATTTGGATTGGAACCGTCTTCGGTGATGAAGCAGCGGGTCCTTCACTGTCAGCGTGCTGAGCATACTTCCTGGCACAGATCAAAGGAGTCCCACCAGGAGGGTCAGGCCAGGCTAAACTGTAGGACTCTAACCTAATAATATCTCAGGCTGAAGCTCTTACAGGCCTGTAATCACTATCCAAGCCTGATACAGCACAAACATACATCAAGTCAAGGCTCCGGTGTAAAATAATATCAGGATACTGAGACGCCATGAAACAGCAAAACAATGGCGCTGCACAGGTGTTTTCACTTGATTAGACCTGATGAGTCCTCCTGAGGACAGGGTGCACACAGACCTGCAGCAAAGAGCCCATTCACATTCATTTACTCTACATAATATACGTCCACGTTTTCAGCATGTAGTCCTTATGTACATTTCTGCATAACATACAGTTCATACACAGCTGTGTTTAGAATTGTATATATCTATCTGTTGTATACTGTATTGTACAGATTGTAAAGCCCTTCGAGGTAAGTCTGTGATTTTCAATCCTAGGCTATATGAATACAATTTAATGGAACTAGAGCTGTAACGATCAATGGATTCGTTGTTGACTATTAAAATGATAATAGATCATTGGCCTGAGTTTTTGGGGTTTTTTTAATTATTATTTTCGAGTTTCTTTCCTCCCCTATGACAGTAAACTGAATATCTCACAACACATTTAAGGACGTCATCATGGTTTTTAGGGACACAGTCTTTCATTATTTTCATATTTTCATATTTCATACATTACATTTTATATACCAAAACAATGAATCGATCAACTGAGAAAACAATCAACAATTAATCTAATCGTAGGTGCAGCCCTAAAACTGACTGACATCATGAACTAATAAGTACTCACACACTACTTTAGTTTTTTTTGGGGGGGGTTGCAAAAAAAGTCAAAACTCTGTGATTGCAGCTTCTTAAATTTGAATCTTTTCTGGTTTCTTTCCTCCTCTGTGACAGTGGCTTACGGACAAAACAAGACATCAGAGTACATCATGTTGGGATTTGGGAAACACTGATCGATATTTTTCACCATTTTCTGACATTTTATAGATGAAAAACTAATTGATTAATCAAGAAAATCTGGTACAGAGAAATTAATATCTTATTCACAATAGATAGATAGTTGACAGCATCTCTAGTCCCATGCAGCCTTCCCTTCACCACACAGCGGAGGCCTCAGGATGGATGGATGGATGGATGATTTCCACTCCCCGTGTTTTAAGCAGCCCTTTCATTTCTAACGTCTATTTCTTTCTCTTTCCTCTCGCCCCCCCTTTCAAAAATCAATCAGCATCAGCTTACCACTTCCTTCCAAGGCCGAGGAGGGCAGATAGACATCACATCACACGCACACAAGCTTATTATTCTTACGGCACCACACGAGATGGGAGATTTCTATCAGTCAGTCGTCAAGTATCGCGATGATTAATTTGGACACTTGAAGATAACATCAAATCAGCCAAAGAAATGACCAAAATCTCCCAATAAGCCTGATAATACGCTCCTCGCTGACTGTAAATAAGCCTATTTCCAGTCGGGTTATGAGAGCTATTGTGTTTCTTCTGTAATTAGATGAGGGGGCAGCAAAATGTGATTTCAAGAGTCTTATTGAATATGTGCAAATTGAAGCCTAGTGCAGTCATAAGTGTCTTTATTGGTGTTGGGGGGGGGGGCCTTGTCGCTAACAGCCCAATTTACACACAGTCCGTAAATACAGACGGATTAAAACATAAATCTGTCTCAAATACCAGCCGTTTGTCTGCTCGGCTGCATCCTGACATCTGTGCCGATTCTTCGAAACCACACTGCCAGCAGCTCGTCACGACTTGGATTAGATTATAGGCCCCGACTCTCGATTCACAAAATCGATCCTAATTGCTGTGTGAAGCAAACGGTTGGAGAACACGCCCATCGCCTCTTCTTCCTCCTGATGTTTTAATGTTACCAGCAACAATGACAACAACAACGAAAAGCCGCTTTGAGACGGTGCAAAAAGACGCATCATTCAGTGCAAGTCAAAGAAATCCAACGTTACCTTGATTCCTCGGATGTGGTCCCGCTTCAGCTCGGAGATGGTGATGATGAGGATGAGGAGGAGGATGAGGATGATGATGCGTACGAGGCTGTTGCTGTGAACCGAGTGATGATGATGCTGTGCGGTTTGGAGGAGAGAGAGAGAGAGAGAGAGAGGAGAGAAGAGAGAGAGAGAGAGAGAGAGAGGCCCACGCCATCCACTCACACTCAGTGATGCGCAGGGGTCCCCTCCCCCCATGAAACCCTCCGCGCACGAGCACATTAACGCCTTGATATCTGGAGGGGTAGGCGCATATCTGCACACAATCTGCGCTCAGATTCTTCACTTCTTCTCCAGCTTAAAAAAAAGGCTGTTGCGCCTTTAAGCTCGTGCAATTGACGCCTCGTGCTTATTCAGAGGCAATTAGGCTAATGACAGGTTTGAGTATCAAATATTAAGAAAGGCTCTAATCATAATTAACACGAACTATCCTCACACGCATGCACGCGCAAACATCTTATTCTCATCCATCTGTTTTGACAAATTAACTGTTGTATACGCATGAATATGAAATTGTGCGCACGTGCCAGCGCACCTGACTCCTGTTGCCATACCAACCCCTTGCCATCCTCGATCAGTTTCACAGCATCATGAAAAGTGGCATGAAGAAACGTGAGCCGACGTTGTGACGTCAAAACATGTAACATACAAACGTACATGTGTTTATGAAAATGACAATAAATAATTGTAGGTGTTTGTGTTGTCTTGGAAACAAAAAGCAGAGCTCACGAGGATGACTAACAGAGCCATGTCCCAAAAATGAGGACTTTGGTTTGATTGTAGACGTTTTAACACTTCAACATGGATGTAGGTTTCACTTGAACGTTTGGAGGAGGTGGGGGCGCATTAACCTGGACTCTGAGGTTCCTCCTTCACGAGAGTCACAGTTACAGTTAGACACCCATTTGTGGCTTTTCTGCATTGGTTTATGGTGGAAATGACTTTATGACAAGGAAAAGATGAAATTCAAGCACCAGCAAAATATGTCAATTTAATTCATTCATAACATGTTATGGACTTTAATGCCTCATATGTAGTTCAACAGGTTTACATTATGTTACATTTTTTATACATCATCAGTTGATTTTAAGAACATTGAAGCTGACTGAAACTAGAAGAGGTCTAGAACTGTTTTGACCAAAACATTGATGAAAAATGTGTCAATGTTTGGCCAAAAACATTCATTCAGATTGTTCATATGAGCTCATAATTCATATTCATCGTTCTTAGAAGTAAAAAAGAAAAAAAACTGCCCATTATGTCAATGAGAGACATTATAGTGTTTTCAGTAACAGCCCTCTGTCTTCCATTAAAACCATGGAATTAGGACATAATGACTCATTCTATCTTGTCTGTTTAACCAGTAGTCTGCAGGATGGAGGGTTACACACATCTCAACTAACAAGTGTTGGACACTTTGTATTTCTGTGTAACTTCTTTGTTTCATTATCAATAACCAGTATGACAGGACACTGGAGGGGACCCACCCAAATAGTCTAAATGACACAACTTCATTCCAATGAGTCACAATGTAATTCTCAGTCTTTTATTCTGAACATCAGTGGAATGACTTCTGGTTCGAATACAATGAGATTGACATACTGGGCTCTGGAGCTCCCTCACAGTGCTTAATTCATACAGTGACAAGAAACAAAACACTACCCATGACTTTTACTAAAAAGTTTATTCTCCAAACATCCATCATCTGTACAGTGACCCAAAAATACAAACAGGCAGTTAAATTATTTCACGATTACAAACTTGAGTAAATCTAAAGATGTTTTGTGATTTTTAAAAAAAAAAAAAAAGAAAGAAGCAAAAAGCAAAATGAGAGCCCATTTTTGCAATATGAGATGGATTACGGTGGCATAGGTGCTCTCATAGGGACCCGAGGCGGGGCACCAGGAGGTCTTGGCGGCATCGGAGGTCCTCTCTGGAAGCCAAACGGAGGCGGACGAGGAGGACCGGCACCATAACCAGGTGGAGGCATCGGTGGAGGGGGTCCTCTCATACCTGGAGGTACCGGGTGGCCTGAGGGAAACAAAGACAGCCCAAAGGTAAAAACATTTCTACCTTCTAATGTGTGACATTTAGCATGACAGACAAATGCTAAAGGGCCGTCGACACCAAGAACTAGAACTAGAACTGTATCAATAACGATACCAACGTGAGCATGCACACTGGTGAACAATAACATTCTGTAAACAGCGGTGCCAAACACGCTGTCCTCCAGCTGCGTCTGAGCCCAAAAATCAGAACTATTCACCTGTTGTAGGACACAAACTGTGCGCATGCAAACTTTAAGTCAACATGTTTCTTATCCTTTATTCACAAAGCTCATACTATAGAAAAGGCAAACATTTGGGTTATTACACTTTCCCTCGTGCAAATGTGTGAAAATATTCCAACACAGTGTTACCAGTCATGGTTGAAAGCTGCCCTCACTTGCTTGTTGACTAATTGCCCAGATGTTTTCATATTTTTCTTGTTAATAATTATAAATAAGTTAAATCAGTGAGATGCAGTCCTAACAATGTGACATCCTCTCATTTCAGATGTATTCTGACTGGTGTTTCTATTTCTATCAAATCAATCTAAAAAAAGGTACAACAGGTACAACTGCTTGGGTCAGTTTTTTCCCAGCATGTGATGTTACAGTACTCACCCATAGGAGGCCCATATGCTCTGGGTGGCATGCCCATCGGTGGGGGGGGGGGCATGCCGGGCGGCGGCGGAGCGCGTGGTTGAGTTGATCCTGGAGGAGCAGGAGGCGGTGGCACCATCCCAGGAGGAGCAGGAGGGGGCATGGGCATCTGAGGCATACCTGTGTGACACAAAGGAAAAGACATGCATGTTGTTACATGACTCTTCACTTTCAAACACCGGGGAAACACATCTTAAAACTGGACAAGCCCTTACCTGGATGCATGTTAGCAGGAGGAAAGGGTGGTGGTCCAGGTGGAGGTCCACCACCACCAGCCTGTGGGCCTGGGTTCCCTGCATTGGGAGGCATGGGCATTGTGGGGGGCATGGATGGAGGCATTGATCCCGGTGGTGGAACAGGAGGGAAAGCACCAGGAGGAGGCATACCTGCACAGACACAAGGTTTATTCTGTCAGGGAAACATGTTTAATGCAAAACAAAGCAATTTACTCCATGTTATAATTCAGTTATTATAACCAGTGTCTTATTTTTATTTAAGTATCTCATATAAAAGCATCATCAGTCAGCTATGATAGTGACTGTCCACCTCTAAACACTGTCCAAAATTAAATCAAGCCAATCTTATCACCTACTAATAAAAGATCCATCAGGCAGAGCAGTTCCTACAGGACTCTACCTCATCTTGAGATCTGTTATCTGCTCTGAGGGAACTCTCCACATTTAACTACTCTACTTAATACTGCTAATTAGTGGCAGCTGCATCCATTAGTGCTTTGCAGCAGAAAAACAAAGCAAATGTACAATTTATTCTGTTTTTATCCTGTGAAGCACTTTGGGTTGCCTTTTCCAATGTATGAAAAGTGCTATATAAATAAATAAAGTTTGAAGTACAACAAACAGAGTCTTTGCATCCAGACACGTTTCTTCAAAAAAAGAAAAAAAATGTTTGGCTCTATACACTTTGTCTAGAGCTGAATGATATGCAAAAATCATATTGTGATTATTTTGACAGATGCTGTGATATGTTCATGATTCGTGATATCATGTTTTAATGGGAATGGTCATTTTAGCATAGTCACAGACAAAAAAATATTAAAATGATGTTTCTTTATTTTACATTTGTCTCGGTTTACAGGCTGTAATGTCTGATACAGTATTTGAAATGAGTTGATTTGTGAGGATTAGGTCTAATCCATTCAAATGTTTTGATCCGAGTGTCTTTTACGTTTAAAATTATGTTTTATATGCATCTTTTAAAGGTGGATGTCAAAAAGACTAGCTGTGATTTAGGTCACAGCTGATGAGGATCTTACACAATAACCAATAAACAACTCCTTCTGTCTTACCAGGCATAGGCATTCCAGTTCCCAGTGTGGTCAGGACTGGCGTTGGAGCAGTCGGTGGAGGTGGAGCATCTGCAAACAGCTGGTGAGGCCTGTCTGCCTGGGACAGAGGGTTCTGTGCAGCCAGGAGTCTCTCTGCGGCTGAGCCATGGCGCTCCCCTTTCGAATCCTTCTTGAAGGCGTAGGACACTGTGATGGGCCTGTTGCAGAGGTACTGGCCGTTCATAGCCTCAATGGCAGCATCTGATGCATCGAAGCTGGCGAAGTTGATGAAAGCATAACCCTTGGAGTTACCGGTGTCTGGGTCACGCATAATTTTTGGCGTTTGGAGGATCACACCGAAGGCACTGAACGTGTCATAGAGCAGTTTCTCATCAATCTCCGGGTCCAGGTTACCGATGAAGATATTTGCACCCACATCCAGGTTTTTATTATGCGCTGAGGCCTTATTGACTCTAATGGGTTTACCATAGAGCTTTATCATATTCATAATCTTTATAGCATAGTCAGCATCCTCTTCACTGAGGAACTCCACAAAACCATATCCTGAGGAAGAGTAAAAAACAAGTTACAACTCTGACACACCCTATAGGAAAATGATCTCATGTGAATATTTGTCACAGAAGTCAAAACAGTTTAATCATAAAGCTGATACTCACCTTGATGCTGACCTGTGACCCTGTCTTTGGGCATGTGTGTGTTGACCACAGGGCCAGCTTGTAGGAAAAGCTCCCATAGCAACGGCTCGGACACCTTCTCATCCAAGCCGCCGACATACACCGTGGCATCTGGTGGAGCACACAAACAACACAGGAGAACAGTTTGGGTTAATTTTAAAGTGTGTAGTTAACAGGCAAAATTTAATTTTAGAATCACTATTATTATCATCACTACCCTGTTTTTAATAATAATACTTTCTCATATTCCCTTCAAACTTGTTTTTGTGTAATATCTTCTTAAATGTTCTTATTTCAGGTTTTTGTTATGTATTTTGCTTTTTATTTTGAAAAACATTCAGTCCACGTCTGTCATATGAAATGTGAAGTGCAAATAATTTTAACTTGACCAACACTATTCAATAATTGTATACTGCAGACCTCATTTGTCAGGTAGAGGGTAAATATACTAAAAACTTTGACCATTTACAGTGATTCACATCAGTACATAAACATGTGTGTGTATATACAGTATATATCTCTGCTTACTCTGGCTCTAGTAAAATTGTGACACTTTCTTATTATTGTTGACATTTTACAGAACAAATGGTCAAGAGATTAATTACACAATACGCCACCGTTTATATCCAATGAAAATAAGTTAGCGATTGTAGTCCTGGTGAACACACAACAGTCTGACTGAAACCATTACAAATGTTAATGATGATTATGATGAACTAGCGAAATGCTTCGAGTGAGACTTCAGTTCAAACAACGTTAGCGTAATTGGCTAAGCTAACTTTAGCTGTTAGCCTCAGCTTCATATCCCAAACATAATATGAGCCGTACACAGTGAACTTTCACCTCTACACAGGATTATTCTGGAGACAGCACATGGCGCGTGAGGCACCGCAAAGGCACAAGGAAAAAAGTCAAGAGAAAAGAGTAGATGTGGTTAAATGAAGTTAAAAGACAGCGGCAAACACCGCCTGGACTTCCATGTGATACTCCGGATATTCACCAACAACTGTGAGCTAACCGTCACCAACTACACCAAAGTAAAGAGTCTGCTGCGTGAACCACAGCCACGCTATTAAACCCCATAAGTAACAAATGAAAAAGACATTTCATTGATGCGTTTACCTTGGTTTCTTTCTGAAATTGGTCCCGCTGCCATGTTGAATGAACAACGGAGGGCAAGCGTCGTAATCTGAGGCCCCGCCTCTTCCTGCGGCCACCGGACACGGAAGTAAAACGAGTAGTAATATCAAAGTAAAATACCTAAACGTAACATTTAACGTAGAGAAAAAAAATGTTCAGTTCTTTAAAAAATGTATTTTCAAAAGTATTGGACTTGAACTGAATGTAGGATATGTAGAAAAGAAGCCACGGTGCTTTCTATTTACTCCCTTTGCAATAAGCTACTGTATGTTTTTAACTAGTCTTAACCCTGCTCTTGTGAACACTAGTCAAAGTGTAAATGTTATAATACACATTTCCAAAATCCTGGGAGAAATGTGCTACTAATATCTTCATATAATTAGTATAATGTCATGGATGGTCTATTGAGGTCCTGGTTAAGTGAAAACAATCAACATGACACATTTGTAGTTCAGTTTTATATTTATTACATTATATAAATCTACTAAAAGTATAAACATGAGATACAAAATGTTCATAGAAAATACACACAATATGGGCTTTGAGAAACACTTTTATAAAACAATACTGTAGAGAATATGAAACTTAAAAAAACAGAAAGTAATCAACACAACATGCATCAAAGTCAAAAGATTAAAAGCTGAAGGTATTTTTTTGTAAAACGGACGGCAAAAAGAATATACTGTGAGTGGGGAAAAAAATGACAGATTATGGTCACCAAGAAAGGTCCAAGGCATTTGTAAGAAGAGCTCTGAGATTAATAGCTTGTGGTTTGTTGTAAAAAAAAACAAAAAAAAAACAATTAAAGACAGAAAATAAACAAACAAAAAAGAAAACAAGCACATACTATATAATAAGCACCACAATTCGAAATGTAAAAAACACAATGCAATATCTCCAGCCTCATTATTATCAGCTCATTCAAATACTTGGTGTATATACTGTACTTGTGCTGGTTTTGTGTTTGTAAATTGGTCTTAAAATTTCAATCAGTGATTCATTTAGAGACCATATATGAGGCAGAGATTCTGCTACACTGCTTAGTTCAAAACAGACAAGTAAACAAAAGTGAAAAGCAAAAGGTGACATTAACAGGACGGGATTCAAGCTGCAGAGCTGTGAGGTGACTTTTGAAGTGTTTCCTCACTGAATCCAAAGAGCTGCAGGATCTTTACTTGGTATAAAAAAAAGAAATTCTACTCGTGCTGCACACGTATTTTGCAGTTTAGCACCAAACCATCAATTATAAATGTACACAAAAGGTAATGAAGTTTCATAAAATCCTTCATAATCTAAAGCTGTGTAACATATTGCATGTTGCATATGCATGTTTTCTTTATATTACAGTATATAACACAAGACGTTGAAAAGCAGAGGAGACCCATCATTTAAAGACCCCAAAGACTCTTTAAGTGTCTAATGATGCGTGCTACTAATTGCAAAAAGGCACAGGGAGCAGATACGGCAACAAAATAATTCAACTGGTCTGGTTTGAATCCCTCTACATTCCTGCTTTTCTTTGCCCTCTCCTCAAATTCGGCGTAATCACTTTCTGCTGTTGACAATCCAACACTGAGCAGTGAGCCGAACCCTCCTGCTGTTTAACTTGCATAACTTCTGGCCACATTCACTTCCTACAAGAGCCTCACATGTACAATAACACTTCCATTAAACAGGGTCTTAAAAGGCTACTAAATGAAACGCCTTCATCCTTGTAATATGCATTTCAAATTTGAAATCAAGGCGGTAAAAATCAAACACCACATTTACTGTATAAAATAAAGCACGTTGTTTAATTAACACATAAAATCATTTGAAGGTGTTTAAGTGCGAAGGTGTTTAAGTCCGTGAGCTCAATTGTTTTGAGCTCACGGACGTCTGCGCTGCTGACAACCAATTTCTACTTCCAGTATGTCAAGAAACAAGTGCTGGTACTGTTTTGTGTCGATTATAATGAGTCACACATGGTGAATCAGCTCGTTAAAAACCACAGCTCAACTATTGGCCTTCATATTCCTTCTTCCCTTCTGACTGTGTGGATATTGGATGCTTACACTTCAGTCTACCGAGCACAATTGTTTTTCATCTTGTCTAGTGTCACGAGAGTAATTCTACTGTACGTCTAGTCTACGCAGCATTCACTGCTTTGCAGGTCCTTTAGTTGAAAGTAGACTGAAAATATACATTCTGCTGGTGTCATATGGAGCGAGAATACAACAATAGAACTGTCCTTCACATAATAAAAAGAAAACATCGTGATGGTTCACCGTTTGCTTTGAGTCCTGAGCTGCTGTCAGAGAAATCAATAACCTGCTGACAAAGTACCAACAATTTATCGTCACATGAGCCAATAAGTATGTCTCTATGCAGCATGAAGTCCTCATCAGGCCTCGACGAGGGTTTCATTTAACCTCACTTCATCTTAAAGGTCCAGTGTGTAAGATTTAGGGGCATTTCGGAGGATCCAACTGCACAAAGGGAATATAATATTCATTATTCTGTTTTCAAGAGCATGTAACCAAAGGAAAATGAGAATCGCTGTGTTTTGACATTTGACAGCAGTGCCTTTTTTTTTTAAAATGTGATTTCTTTTCCCAGTGACCCAAATGAATGAAAAATATGATTGAAAATATTTTCTTCTGGTGCTTCAAATTTTTGTACGTGAAAATGAAATACATTTTTTGAAATACATTTTAGATTCACTAGTGTCATATCAAAGAAAATGGAGATTGTGAAACTCAACATTAACTCTATTCTGTTCAGAACGTCTAAACATAAATTGTTCACGAGTGGTTTTCATGTCGAATGGAGCAGGAGAGTCAGACAAAATGTTTAACACTGTGTGAAATCGTGTTGCTAGAGTGAGGTTGTTAGAACAACCTGCTACTCGTCCTCCGATGTCAATGGTCTGAAATGTAACAAGACTAGAAATTTGAGTCTGGAAAAATACAGATTTTTGATATTTGGCAAAGCCGCACTGACCAGATTCATCTTGTGCTGGGTCAGAACTGATCCAGACCCTGTAAGGAAGGTAAAGGAAATGAACAGTATGTAAGCGTTAACAAACAATGGCTCTACCGAGGGCCTTCCACGCTTTTTGCGGCCACCGTAAGGGAGGGTGAGGGTTTGGGGTTCAGTTGGTTTCAGTCTGCAACTTCACCACTAGATGTCACTAAATATCACACACTGAGCCTTTAACATTTGCCGTAAACACAGTAGAAGCCTTCACAAAACACATTTGTCTGACGTCTCGTCTGACTTTAAAACGATAACTCAAAACAGTTTGGTCTTGTGGGTCACAGAAACGTATGTCCCGTACATTCAGTGGTGAAAGGCAGGCTTTGTAGGTCTACAATGTACTTTGAGTAAATACAGACAGAAAACCCCGGTACGCTGGTATGCCAAGCATGTTTACAGGTAGTTTGAAAAAAAGCAGTTACCTGGTACTCACTAGGCACAAGAAGGTGATGGCTATAGCTGCTAGTGCTTGTTTTCTGGACAGATGTGCATACTGTAATCAAGGCTGGATTACCTGGTCCTCATGACGCAACAGAAGATACATAACGAGACAGATCACCTTCATACCAGGGAAGTGTTCAAAACTGTTACCAGGAATCCTACGGAGTGTGAAGGCATGTTTTTCCGTGATGAGCGTGGCGTTTAGTGTGAGGGCAGGGTGGCAGTGTTGGCTGCGCTGAGCTGACCCACAGCTAACATCAGGATGTCTTTCTTCTCTTTGTAAAAACGCAGTTCTCTGCCCGCCAGCCTGGCGTCCTCCAGTTCTCGCTCTGTGGAGGCCAACTCCTGGGCAATCGTGCCCGCTACGCTCTGCTCTCGGTTCACCCAGTCTGCCGCCATCTGAGTGCGCATGTCATCATCCAGAGCCCGATGGGAATAATGAGCCAGCACTTCCTGCGAGCAGAGTAAGTTCACTGATATCACAAAGTCAGGGATAAGTATCTAAAGCTCATTTTCTTCATTAAATGTTCTATCAGTGTTCTGCGTATAGCCTTGTCAACTCAAAGATGAGAACGACATGATGCCTGTGTAACTGGGTGACTTATTTCATTCAGTCTCCCTCAGTTTTTACAATATGTGCATTTGTCTCCCACAATAACACATGAAAGAAGCAGAGGACTTGAAAAACCTGTAGTGTTACTCATAGACACAGACTGCTCTTTTTCTTCTCAACGATGGGTCTTTTTTTGTAGTATGAATATGAATTATGGGCTGAATCATTTGTGGAAAACATAATTATCCACCACAGAGGCTTTAACAAAGTCTCGCTCTCTCTCTCTCCGATTTGATCGATGTTTTAATCGGTTATTACTTTGTTCGTTTTCGGTCAGCTTCAATATTCTTAAAATCGTCACCAAAATGTGTTTTGAACGTGTGCAAAGTTTTGAGTATGAGCAGAAATCTCCCACTTGCTGTGGATTTTTTTCATCTCCCAAGTTGAGATGGTGAGAAACGTAACATCTGATTATTGCTGTGATGTACTTTCATAATGACAAACAATTTATATACATTTTAAAAATTCATGGTTTGTTATGTTCTTTTACTGGTAGTTTATACTGTAGGTGTTATGGCATTTCATGATGTATTTTTGTAAGTTTGGGTCCAAGGGAGACGGCAAATGTTTCACTGTCGAGCTGAAAAAGTTTGGGAACCTCTGCTTTACATTTACAAAGGCTGACTGTGTCCCCCCAGTGGGCAAACAAAACCTACACCCATGGTTACATCCATAAATAAGAAGCCCATTTGTTGACCTGTATCTATAGATTTTGAGTTATTAATGTCAGAATGTCATGATTAAACTACAATCCTCTCTGCGTCTTTATTTGATTTGTGTCAGAGCAGGAGGTTCTTTCCTGGTGCTTTTCTTTGTCAGACATGTTACAACGTACATTAATAGTGTTTTATGTGACATATGTAAATACGAGTCGGCCCCTTTTTTTTTACAGTTCCCTTATGGGTTAGGATCTGGAACAGGCAGGTTATTTACACCGAGGTCCTGTTAGAGACATTTAGACCTTGTCCATTCTTAGCTGTAGGGAGGTTAGATGACAGGTGTCTCTGGTCTCTCCTCTGCCCTAAGAGACATAACGTCTCCAGACCAAGGCCGGCTGACACATATTTCACCAAACTGTCTCTTTCTGTCTCCTGCAGGAATGTGCGTCTCCTACTACGTCTTCTCTAGTTGACGTTATTAGGCTGAAATTATATTTACAGTAATTATTGAAAGATACACTCACTCCATCCCCTGATTTGGACCATTGACTGATAATTCATAGTATTTATGTTTTGTACTTTGAAAAGTGCAGAACTGGATTCGTCAATCTCCTGTATTGAGTAGTCTCTGTTTTCACAAGCTCGTTCTGAACAAATGCATGGTTTCCCTTGGTTCTCAGAAGACTTGTGTGCATAGTTGTGGAGTCTGGAGGTCCTTTTGCAAGAAGGTTTTAGGGTTTTCAATAAACAAATAGCTATAATTTAACATTTTGGACCATTTTTATTATCATATATGTGTACAACATTTCTGAAAAGCATCCAAAACATCCGAAAAGCTTTAGTGGGGACCGAGTACAATCATTAGATGTGGAAAAAGTTCTAGTTAGTTTTGATCCTTTCCATATTGATTTTACATGATTTTTTCTTAGATGGTGGCCAGAATGGCTTGGGTGCTGCAGCTAAGCCTTATAATGGTGAATGGGAAGCCTGAAATGTTTGCTGTGGAACTGCTTTTTCTTTGTCAGAAGTAAACAGGGACCACCTCCGAAGAGCAACTCCAGATTACTTTGAAATCCTTCTCTTTTGTAGCCTGTGTTAGAATTTATTAGAGATGGACCGATTATTTGGTTTTGCTGGTAGGGTGTTGTACAAACTATCTGTATCTGCAAAACGTGTCTCCGACAGTGGCCGACAGTAAAAGTTAGGCTTGTTCACTAGAATTACTGACTCTGAAGGACAATAATAGACATAAATACAAAAATCCGTCCCACCTTGATCCCACCTTGATTTTTTACAGTTAGTTTGATGTTCAGATCCACATTTATTGATTAATTACTTCAACTTTGATGGATAACTGGATTCAACTGTCAAAAGTCACACATGTATTTAGTTATTTTCCAGCAGTTTAGATTTTTTTCCAGGCAGGAGGGGTATTTGTCGATTAATTGTCAGTCAGTTTATTCCTGCTCCAAAATATCATTATATCAGCCTGTAAAAACCCGCTATCAGTCCAATTTAATGGCTTGTACTTATCATTTCTTCTGTATTGTCCTGCTAGTCACTCATAAAAGGAACACGTCTGATCACATCATCACACAGTATGATGTAGAAACAAGATCTGAGAAAAGTGTGTGTTTGCTGAGATAATCTTGACATGAATATTGAAAATCAGCCGTCTTTGTTGCATTATTACCTGTCGGGAGCATTGTCGTTCTCTCATGGCCTTGAGGCTCCCGTTCCAGTGCAGCAGCTGGAACACAGTCATCAGCTCCTGACACGGAAACACAAATACAGTAACCCACTAGTGACAGCCTTGTGACCTCCTTTAAATGCAGAATTTCCTAGTCGTTACTTAGCGATTAGTAACGTTAGACATGTCACATGTTGGATCCAACAAAGTAACCCCATTCAAAGTCTAGAAGTGTAAAATTGGAATTATTTTTTAATACAGACCAAACATTGCTTTAAAAGTATCTATTTGCAGCATGCACATACACACACACAAGCACAATACACAATATCACAACGCTGCTGTGTCTGAGCAGCACAACATGCTCCTTCACACACATTCCTGATTTGTACACACCTGAAACTCCAGCATGGATTTTCCCTTGTTGGACTCGAGCATGAAGCGAAACGCTCCGATGCCTGTGTTGGGATTGTCAGCTTCCTCTCTGTTTCCCTGGGAACGAAACCAAGCAGTTACCGTCGGCAGGTCATGAAGGTTTGAACCACAGTTTGACTCACACTGAAGTCAGCTTCACAAAATATATGATCTGCATCAAACAAGTTCATGCAGAATAACTTCAAGTTGTTCTATAATGTCCTCATCTAGGGACTATCTGGTGCAGGAGATCCTGGTTTTGATGCAGTTTAATGAGTGGATGTTCAGACAATATTTAACTTTGGGTGAGGTTCCCGTTTCAGGAAGATTTTAGGTTAGAGCAGATAACAGTGATTCTCATAGCAAACAATGCGTGTATGGTGATGTGATCGAAAACCACGAGACCTCCCCGTCACCCAAGCTACTTCCAAACCCCTGTTACACCTGTGTCTATTTAGACTTCACCCTCCACCATGTACCACCACCCAGGGCAAACACCCTTCAATAGTTTCCCATCACATTCTTTCATACACATTCACTGCTGCTGCATCACACTTCTATATCATACAGTATACAGTGCATTATACACCTCACATATCCACCTTTCTCCCTCTTTTCCTTTATTGCTGACATTAAACAGACTTTGCATTAACATCCATCCTGAGATCCGACCTCAAGTGTCCAGCTGTAAGTTGTTCATTCACACTTGCATTAAAACACGTCCGTCTTGTGATCAGATCTGACTTCCCCGCTCGATATACAAATAAAAAATCTCATCTACAGCCTAAAGCATGGTGGAAGCTTCCATTTCAAGTTGAACAGGTTGGATTTGTAATGATTCTTTGCTAATTAAATTCACTGTGCTGCATGAAGGCAGTTTTGGTGGCAGTTTTTAAGGCGGAGTGTTTTCTGACGCCGAGAATCAATCAGTACAGATTAAATGTAGATATGATGACTCTGTGACTTTACATTAGTTCTGGACTTACCTGTATGACCTTTAGTCAGTTAACTCTACATTTCATTCATTCATTTATTTATTTAACAAGGACAGAACTCATTAATCAACAGAAGCATAAAGAGCTGAAAATGATCTAGGCTTCTACAAAAAGCCTCATTTGAATCTGTTGTTAAAAAGGCCCCTTAAAAGCAGAAAAAAAAATCTACAGTATGACACATACGTTGAAGGAGGCCAGAGCCTCACTGACGCTCTTCTCAATGAAGTCGTCCGTGATGCGACGAGAGGGGTGTTCGTTGAAAACGGAGTTCATCAGCGCGATCTTGGCAGCGCTGCGTCGTGCCTCCGCCTTGGTGGGGCAGAACTGTGAGGAAATCAATCATCAATGGTCGGACACAATTAGACATACATGGACTGAAGTTAGCAACCATGTGCAAGTATCGTGGAATGTGGAAACAACGATACTGGCTTAGTCATTTAGGGTTTTGTGGTTGGAACATAAATGACAAATTGTTTTTTGTAAGCTTGTAAATAATGCTTCAACATCAGTCACATATAATTCATCATACAAAAAGTTCTCCAGAACACACTACTTCCACTCATATAAATCAACTGCAATATTTTTTTTATAATAACCATGTTAACAAAATGCAGATTCTGCACCTGGAAACTCCCGAAGCAGCTGCCTCCTGGAAGGCTAACATAGCAGACGTATGGCGGGCTGTTGGACGGGACCATTTCATAAACGACCAGAGCCCCGTTCCGCAGGTCGGCCCCTCTGGTCAGCTTCATCTGCCAAAACTCCTGTAGAGCTTCCACCACGTTCACTGGAGAGCACAGACATGACAGAGGCATCATCACATCACAGATACACTGTCTGAAATGACAGAATATGACCGTTTACCAAATGCAATGATCACAATTAGAGCGCCATTAGTTAGTGATTGTGCTCTGCAACATCCTCTCTAAACGCAGAGATGGAAAGCGTGGGGGGAGGGGGGAGGTCATCTCTAGGATGCCAGGGGATTTTCCTGCTTTGAAAACATTTAGGTGGCTGCTTAGAGGAAATTCTGCCTCATCTCAGAGGAGCTCTTTAAAGAAACACTCCCTGAGCCGTTCACTTTATGCTCATGCACTTACATTCCTCTGAGCCAAAAAGGAACAACAACAAAGACAAGCAGTAAAATTTGCAACTGAGTCATAAATGAGCATTTGGACTCGGGTCTGCTGGGAGATGTGAGCGCAGCCAACATTATCCAGGACTCTTTGACTCCTGTTTCCACACGTTTCCCGCTGCGTTCTCACTGTTTGATTTAAGCGCAGGCAGTCTGCTGCTGGCTCACACACACAGTCTGGAGCCCGGTCTGGAGCCCGGTC
>JAPQRN010000003.1:1146486-1159179 GCA_037367275.1 Coranthus polyacanthus | reverse complement strand
ACAGTATAGTTCATAGAGGTGTTATTCTGACACAATTCTTAACTAATTAATTAACCTAAAACACATCAGATACTACAGCATGTCAACTCCTCTAAATATCACTGCAGTAGATATCTGATTGACATCTTTGACATAATGTCAAAACTGTTATTTCTTCACACTGATGATTTTAGTTCATTTTTGAATGTTTTAAAATAGAAATATTGTAAGTGAATAAACATGGTACATCATAATGATAACATCTGGTACACCATCTGTTGACTGATTCCAGCTCTAACCTCTAACAACATTTTTGCATTGCATTTTGGATTTCTCTCCCTTTTATGATTATATGTAATTTTCCTTATGTGATTAAAAAAAAGACTCAGTGATATAGTTACACAGTGGACAGAAATCAGCAGAATCAGTCTTCTCCAAAGCAGACAGTAAAACAAAGATAACCTGCACAGTCCTAAATATCTCTGGAGTGTTCCCAATCTCCTTTGAAAACAGCCTCAGATGGATGGACTACGTCACTGTTTACAGACGGAAAGACAACAAAAGATAAAAATAGATTACCAAAAACTGAACCAAGGACACTTTTTCTCTATAGAGTACTACTGTTGAGAGTGGAAGTGATAAAATCCCAGTGTGTTTCATATTTTTTATGACACCCCTTAAAACTCTCCTGTTGTTTATACACTTCAGCCTCATGATAGATTATTGTTTGATGGTTGGTTCCCTAAAAAAAAGGATACAATTGAAAGTTTTTGAAGTAGTTCTTATCTCATGTTTTGTGGAATGTCAGCTTGGTTTTAAGACAATGGGAATATAATTATATGAAATATGCAATCATTTAACTGCATGTGGGAATCAAGTATTCCCAAGCTGTATTGCTGGCTCTAAAGCTTAAACCCATAATGGATGGGGATGGGGAAGATCTAAGAAAGAGGTAAAAAAAGAAAGGTGTTTCAGAGGTGTTTTTAGTTTCGTACATACATCTTCATCACATGGTTGGTCTGTCTCATTAACATTACCATCTTCAAATTTGACACAAACATTCTGGTCTGAAGGATGAACTGATTCGATTTTGAGGGCCAAAGGTCAAAGTAGCTGTGACCTCACAAAAGATGTTTTTTGCCAATAGCTCAATATTTCAAATTACGAGCAGAGGCATTTGATTGAACTTATGTCTTTTGTTTTGTTGTAAAGCGCACTGTGCCCCCGGTTTTGTGGTACACAAGTCTATAAAAAGTAATAAACAAAATATACAATAATGCATAACATCAATGTGTGCTAGCAAAAATGGCAACAGCCAAAATGCCAAAATTGAGGCTTCAAAAGGGCAGTCCACAACCAGTAGGTGCTAAAATGATGAGTAGTTCAAACACACTGCAATCAATGAACTATGCATAGCTGAATAGAGTAGGCCATAATGGTGGTACTTGGAAAGACAAATACTTTCTGAAGTGGTACACGGTGCCACCTCAGAAAGAAGAATTAATGATCTAAACCATTTTACACACTCTCCTCACTGAGCCTAAAGCAGTCTTCAAACCAATAGGTCACAGATGCTGAGTCCACTTTTTATATACAGTCTATGCATATAGCTCAATGTGTGGCATGGGGGACTGCTCTAAATGGTGAAACCCATGCAAAACTACAATGATTGGACAAATTTGCAAGGTAGGGCAGTTGTTTAAATTTGTGTTCATTGTTGTGATCGTAACATCTCAACTTCCTGGAGAAGCTGCATATTGAATTACGTAGCATCATATTTTTCTTTTCCATTGCATAACATTGTATTGCATTGAATCACACTGTGCTGAATCAAACTGTGTCGAATCCCACCATATCGCATTAAAGGTGAATCATATTGCATTAGTAGTTTCAGATCACTTGAAATGCATTGAGATATGTATGTCTAAGGTGTAGCTTTAGCATTTATGGTTAGTGAGAATGTGCCTGTGGATGTAAAGAGTAACCAGTGAGAAGTGAGTGGGCAGAGATTGCAGAGATTGGGTTGAACAGTGATCAAAGGCACATGACCTTTAGCTCAGAGAGGGATGAAGAGAATGCAGACTCACATCCCTGCGTTAGAAAGACAGAAGAACAGTGGAAACAGTCTAAAAATTGTATTTATTTCGGTCTTTAAATCATGAATTCAGTGATGAGAAGTCCCACAGCCTTTCCAGTTTCCAGATCAGCGATAATGGAAAATTGAGCAGCCAACAATATCTCTGTTCTTCTTTCATTTGTTAATGGCTCCCCCACTTTAGGCAGCTGCTGATAAAAACACTGTTAATGACAGGATCTGTACCTGTGGCTTTTAGCAGAGCTCCATTACGACTCTCCTGCTGGGCAGCTTCACTGAATGATGTGTCTCTCGTAGCAAAGATAATGTGTTGCTATCATCACTTCAACCTGGTCGATTATCTTTAATGATGTCTGCAGGATTCAACTGATGGGAAAACGTTGTTAGTGCTGGCAAATCTGTCATGCTTAAGTCTTTTTTAACACAAAGCAGTTCAAAGGGGAGTTCAGAGTAAGGCACAGCTAAATATATCACTTGTGGTAAAAATTCAAGTTCTTAGGCTGTATCCTCTTCATAAGCAGTGAAAATAATTCATTTCACAGGAGGGGAAAGGAGTTTTAATCTTTCTTAAGTAACCCCAGTCTCAAATCAAACAAAGAAATGCCATAGAGGAGCACCGTGGAGTCTATAAATGATAAAGGAGCACACCCCTTTCAGCAGCTCTGATGGATTGCTATGAAAGACAGGCTAAAAATATCTCTCCAACCGATGACAAGCTAGATTCTTCCTAAAACAGACTGCTCACTAATCCTCTTGTATACTGTATAAACCTTGTTCATGATCTCATTGCATGAAAGGCATAATGCAGTGCAGATTGTCCAGCTTCATTTTGGGAGACAGATCTCCTCAACCCATTCAGTAGTATCATAGACTTTGTAGACAGAGGTGATATAACACGTTTGCTTTATGTTCCTGTTACGACCTCAAACTTGACACACCATAAAACGAGATACAAACTGCAGTACCGAAAACAAGATTTAATGTTAAACCATATTACTTACAAAAAATACAGAAAAGTGAGGGAGAAGAGAGCCCCGACAAAAAGAAACAAAAGAGGGAGAAGTCTGCAAACCAACTGTGCAGTGGACTGTCGGATTCCGGCTTCTCCCCTAAACTGAAACACAATCATCTAACAAACCAAAACCACAACAGGACAGCTGGTAAGTCAACACTCAAATAATACTTGACTAAACAGAACTGCAGAAAGCAACATAACACTAAAAGGCAGAGTGAAAACCACGTCTCTGCCCCTGGCTTTATCCGCCTAGATATTTATAGATAGAATTATTAGGGGTGTAACAGTACGTACTGTAGATTCGTTTTCTATTTCAGTGTCAGTTTGGTGAGCCAAACATTTATATCATTAGTCTATTTGTTCACATTCTTACACTCCCAGGATGAAAATTCTAGCTCCACCTGGAATGTTTTGTCAGTGCACCAGTAGTTGTCCATCAGTATAGCATGCTATACTTATTATTATTACAATATTATTGAACATGTTCAGTGTTCACTCACACTACATGTGCACATCTCCTCACACTGTATGAATAAATCAGCACAGAGACCCTACTTGCTTTAACACCTGAACACACTGTTCTGAACACACCTGAACATACCCTCTACCTCACCTGTGTGTGACAGTTACTTCATTACACTGCTGCGTGTTTTATGTTGTGTCCACATTGCCAGTGTGCTACTGCTGTTGAGATGAAACTGCCAGACCTACATTAGGCATGAGTTTTCCTCGATAATGGCCATCAATATGATCTAATTTCGTCATGAATTTAATTTCTAGGAAAAGTGAAGAGTTCAAGCTGACACATGATTTTCGTTTACTTTAGTATAGTCTGTCCTCTCCATTTCCTCTCCTTTTCCTTCAGAGTGGTCTTCCTGTATAGGTCTGCTCTGGCTGCTCTGACAGCTCTGAGATTCTCCTGTCCTCTCAACAGCTGCCTTCCTCATCCTGTCCCAGGTGGCATCGCTCCCCAGCATCTCTACAGTCTATTGCTGTGGCCTCATCCTGATAGTGCTTAGAGATGTCCCCACACAGCTTCACTTTGATGGTACCACCAAGTGCTGTATCTTCATACTTCACATTGAAGTGCTTTACCAGTTTTTGGAAGATGGGTAAGATCTATCCACAGGTGACATTAATTTCACATCACATACACAATGTGAGGTGTAAGACTTTTTTGTTTTATGTTGAGTTTTTTTTTTTTGGGGGGGGGGGGTTGTTTAATGCACAAATTGGAGAAATACAAATAACAACAGCTGGATGTAAACACACCTAATGTAAAGCACTTTGGGTGCCAATGAGTTAGAAAAACCCTCCATTAAGCATTGTTTTAACGTTATATAATGAAATAAAAAGGAATTGTCTACCAGGTCAATAAAAATAAAACCAGGCTAAAACACAGTCAGAGAGACCCACCCATTTCTCCAGTGTATCCAAATTAATCATGTGGTCGAATGTATCCAAAGTCTAGAAGAGGTCTAGGGGGAAGTGGACAGCCATGTAGATTGGATCAAGGTCTCAGATCATTTACAACTTTCAGTAGGGCTGTCTCAATGCTGTGGTTTGCTTGATAACCAGATCGGATCTTTTTTAAATGCTGTTGTTGATTAAATGAACAAGCAGTTATTAATTTTTCTCTAAAAGTTTACCAAAGGAACAGGTCTATAGTTTCTAGACTGGACTTCTTGAATAGCTAAAATACATAGTATTACAACATGAACATAATTGAAAAGTTTAGCAGAGCTTTCCTTGTATATGGCTGTTGAATCTGGCTGAGCTGAGCATTACATCTTTAAACAGCAACACAATCTGCACTCTGTATAGTATCTGTGTGTGAGTTCTTGTTTTGATTACTACCTCTACTGTTAACAGCAGCAGTTATGACAACCCCCCCCCCCCCAGAGTGGATTGACATTAAAGAAATAATTTAGCTGCCCCCAACATTCATGAGACATCTGCTAGCAAAACATAAAGGAGGGCGGAACAGCCTGTGGCGAGGAATGTCATCACTCTGACACGAGGATAATAAATGCTTCTAAATAACACGCTCTTTCTGTCTTCGGAAATTGTTTCTAAAATCTGCTGCAGTGTGTGAACTCTGGGTCTCCATTAACAATCTTATCTAACACAAGTCCTGTCACTCAGGAGGATGTTTTATCATGTGGCATTAAAAGAAAATAACTTTTTCTTTCAATTCTGAAAGGCAGATTCATACGGTCTTCTCCAGTAGTTTGGAACTTGAATTAAGTTGATGTAATTTACCACATTCACAGTTTTACTGTGTCTATTTGTGAGAAAAGTTGACAAAATAAATTTTACATTTTTCTAAACTATTGTGCTGTTCTGTTTTGTTTTTCTTTCTTTTGAATATAAGTTTATTTTTTCAGTCAAGCCCAGAGATGTTTTGTGAATCCAAAAATTCAAGTAGAGTCAAATGTGAAGTGTCTGAGATAGAGGTGGCTCTATTTTCATAGCTGTGCAATAATAAGCAGCGCACCCAACAGTAAGGTGTTATTGTGAACTTGAAATTCACTTTGTGCATCTGTGTGGTATTTTGGTGATGCAGTGCACAGGAGGAAGGAGAAGTGCAAATAGGATCGAAAAATAAAACATGAAAAAGATGTGATAAAGAACAGAAATAGGATTTGGAAAATATTGTGTTGAACACTGATAGAACAAAACAGTCAGATCTATCAGGGAGAGAGCTACAAAAGGCCATGTCATCTTAGGTCCTGGTTCTCTGTTGCAGGGCTTTTCAGACCTCTGAAGCTAGGGACCCCTTAAGTCCAGATCAGACCAAAGATTCGCAATGAGGCAAGCCGTGACTTGCAACTGCTTGCAATGCTCCAGTCTGCAATGTTCTGAAACCTGCAAGTTCAGCCCAATGCACCAAGATGACACAGTGTATTGTTTCAACAACTCTTTGTACACTCTGTACTTCTGTTCTAACTGCTGGCTTTTCAGACTTTTTTGTAGCTGGGTATAATTTGTAGCATCTTAAAATATGAATAAGGACAGTGATAGTAAGTTACTTAGTGCAGCTGTACTTCCGGTATTTATTGAATTGATGAAGTGATTCCCCAAGCAGTTCTGTTGTTTAGAGGAGTTGGAGCCAACTCTAATAAGGAGAGAAAACACAGACTATCAAGACAGGATTCACCAGACTAGAGACCAGCTGAGACGGGTAATTTCACAAAACGGAAACCTTTACCTGCAATGCTCTAAAACAGTTTCTTCTAGTCACAGATGTTTGGTGTGAACTGGGGTTTACAGAAAAGGGCTGCCTTAAAATCTTAACACCGATGCCTTTTAAACATAAATATTTCAGACCTGATAAAAAGAAATATTTGAATTTGAATCACTGATATACTTTTAAACAGAGGGTCATTGTATCTGGATTCAACAGCACCTATACTTTTCAACTAATTGATCTTAAAAAAGAAAAGAAAATGCACATTACTATCAGCAGCTAACTGACTTAAAATGTAAACTCAAACGCTTTCTGTAAAAACCCTCTTTATTTATTTATTTTAAAACAGATCTAGTTGATTGGCTGAGCTGCGTTCAAAGCAGTGGTAAAATACTCTATAAACCGACGCATTTAGACCACATCACAACAGTGTTATTAAAATGCTCAGCTTTGTTGTGAATTTTGATTTATTGGGTGAGCTAAATGTAGAGGAGTGATGTAAAGAGATGGAGGATAGAGGAAGAAGATTTAAAAAAGGAGACATGGTAAAATGAAGGAGACACAGAAGAGCCAGAAAAGTCTAGATTTGAAGCTGTGACTGTTAAACCAACTATGATCATCTTTTTGTTTCAGACCTGGTGTGAGAGATCTGAATGAAAACCCTTTGATGCTGCCTAGAGGCAGAGCAACGCTGCAAATCTATATTGTAAGAGGTTAGAAATGTGAATATCCCTGCAGTGTTACTGCTGCTGAAATGAAAACAAGAGAAGATGCTGGAGTAATGTACCTGCCTTTGACATTATACAATTTAAACACACCTGAGTCACCAGAGTCAAACAGCCTGGTACCAGACAAATGCAAATAATCACCCCTATCTTTAAGTATGCTGTCTGTTTTTCTGAGCAACCAGCTAAATGTAAAGGACTTAATTGCATGGCAGAAGAAAGTTTATTTATCACATGTACATAATTGTATTTTTGGTGCAGTGTTTATTTTAAGAAAGCATTCATTTTCTGTTACCGCTTAATCCTCTGGAGGGTCCCGGGGGGGCTGGAGCTGATCCCAGCTGACATCAGGTAAAGGCGGGGTTCACCCTGGACATGTCGCCAGTTCATCGCAGGGCTGACATATAGGGGACAAACACACTCTCCCATTCTCACCTATGGGCAATTTAGAGTGACAAATTATTTTTGGACTGTGGGAGGAAGCTGGAGTACCCGGAGAGAACCCACGCAGACATGGGGAGAACATGCAAACTCCACACAGAGAGGCCCCAGCCAGCCGATGTTGGGTTCGAACCTGCGACCTCCTTGCTATGAGGTGACAGTGCTAACCACTGCACCACCGTGCCATATTTTAAGAAACCTTGCCAGGTATATGTAGTTACCATTTTATAAAAGCAATATCAGCCACACAAGGCCATGACTTAGAATGATTTTAAAGTGGCTAAAGAGCATTCTTGAACAGAGTGCCTAAAACCCCCTTAGTGGTTGTACAGTCATTGTAGGTCACAGCCTTTTAGGGCAAACTCTATTTTCCACATCACAAACAGGCAAAAACACAGAACATGAAGCTTTAACATTAAGACCAAGTAAGTTTAGACAAAGCTGGGGTTTGAACTCTTGACCTGTGGACTGACAGTCAAACACCTCACCACTGACATATTCAGGAAGACATGTTTTACTGAATCAAAGTCCAAAGTCCGTAGATGATCCTGACTTGTTGTAGAATGAGAAAATGGAGAAATAGTCAAAGTTTTACATTTTTTGAAGAGAAGACCAATGAAGTAAATATGCAGATGAATGGAGAGACTTTAGGCCAAAATGCTCAAGGTAACTGCACAAACATAAGATGGATTATTGTAGTAGCCGTTCTACAGGAGTTGGTGTGTGAGTAGTTGAGGCAATTTACAATCCATGTGTCAACTTTTGTGCTTGTAGGAGAACAATTACAATAGTGTCCCTATAGCATTGCTTTGCAGTTACACAGGCTTGAACTAATTCTGTGTAAAAATCAATCAGGTGAAGTTATTTCCTGACTCACCGCAGTGAGGTTGCCAGGCAACCAACTGAGATGCTGCACAGAAGTACTAGACAGATGCTTACACTGTTGTTCTTCAAGAGGTAGTCACACCATCATTAAAGTCTCATTTGATCTGAGTGTTTAATAGGAGCCATTTTGTCACACAACTTTTACACATTATACATAAACACATGCCTGCACTTAACACAACAGTGTTTTCACACCCAGTATCACTGACAGTTGTGGAGTGGTTATAAGTGTGCGCTGTTGTACCTTCTGACTGCAGATGGAGAGAGGTTTAACCTCCAGCATGTCATAGACAACCCTACTAAGGAAATATGAAAAATTCAAATACTTACTATATTTCCTTTTTAACAGTCCTTGTTGTGGTAAGTGCACTTTTCCTGAGATGGGTGTATGCCAGAATTCGGAGCAGGGACATCTGATCAGACTGGCCCAGGTGTGGCAATGGTTTAGCCCTGTAGCCTTGTTTGATTTTGGGGTACACCTTGTTCAGAGTGTTAGTGTTCCTAGTTCCACATCTAATGTGCTGATGGAATTTAGGGATTTTAAATCAGCATGGTTAAAGTCTCCTGCTATGACGTGAACAGCGAACAGTCCAAGAGCTGAGTTGACATTAGCATCAGGTGGGATGTATCCAGCAGTCACCATGACGATAGTAAACTCCTGCGGAAGATAAATGGGCCTGCATTTTACAGTCATGAATTCCAGGTCTAGAGAGCAGTGACTGGCAACAGTATTCATGTTGGTACACCAGCTGTTGTTCACAGAAAATAATCTCTTTGAGCCTCTTCAGTCTGCTTTTAGGGCAAACACTCCACTGAGACTGCACTGATACAATGATTTGTTGTCGAACACTGACTCTGACTGTGCTTCAGTTTTATTGTTGTTGGACCTCAGTGCTGCTTTCTATACGGTTGATCACTGTATTTTAATTGAAAGACTTGAATACCATCTGGCATCTCAGGCAAGGTGCTGTCATGGTTAAAGTCTGTCAGAGAGATCTCAATGTGTTTTATTTAATAATGTTCTGTCTGAGTCTTGCACAGTGAAGCATGGGGTTCCTCGGAGTTCTGTTCCGGGTCCTCTGCTTTTCTCACTGTATCTTGCACCACTTGGTAAATTATTACATTCCTTTGAAATTGATTTTCATTGTTATGCAGATGATTTGCAATTATACATGCCCTTAACATTCAGCTGTCAGGAATTGGCTTTCTGAAAATGTTCTTGCAATTCTGCAAAGACTGAAATAATGATCATTGGACCCCAGAAGTTACAAAATGTATTCAATAATGCTTCTTTTGGCAGAGACAAGATGAAAAACCTTGGTGTCATATTTGATCAGACACTTGCTTTTGAAAACGATATCAAGGAGGTGACTAGAATATCATTTTTTCATCTTCGAAGGATTGCTAAGATCAGGCCAATCCTGAGTGACAAAGATGCTGAAGTCCTCATCCATGCTTTTATAACATCTCGGTTGGACTATTATAATGCTCTTCTGTCAGGATTGTCCAAAAAAAGTTTCCAAGTCCTGCAGATGGTGCAAAATGCTGCAGCTCGGGTTCTGACTGGAGCCAGGAAATATGAACACATTACCCCGGTGTTGGCTTTTCTTCACTGGCTTCCATGTCAGGTGTGTGCTGATTTTAAGGTGCTTTTATTGACTTATAAAATTTTAAATGGAGCAGCACCTTCTTATTTAACTGACCTAGTTAGATTGTACCTTCTTGTGCCCTTCGCTCTAAAGGATCTGGCCTGCTGAATGTGCCTAAAGTCATGAAAAAGACTGTTAGTGAGCGAGCCTTTTCTTTCCGTGCACCAATGCTTTGGAACAGTCTCCCTCTGGATATAAGGCAGGCATGCTCTGTGGATGTTTTTAAGGCAAAACTCAAGACCCACTTGTTTACTCTGTGCTATATGTCTTGATTTGTTTTTATTGTGTTAACGTTTTTTAGTTTTATGTTTTATTGATTGTGATTGATTTTAGGCCCTGTACAGCACTTTGATTGAAAGCACTTTACAAATAAGGTATTATTATTATTATTATTACTATAAATGTATAACCCCCTTCCTTCGCTCTTACCAGAGTCCTTTTTCCTGTCATGCCGGTGTACTAGCTCAACAGCTGTGTCCAGGATGAATGAATGAGGTCTCTGTAATGAGCAGAATGCAGCTGTCCTTGATGCTTTTGTTTGTTGCAAAGTGTAGCTTCAATTCGTCCAGCTTATTTGCGAGGGATGTGGCA
This sequence comes from Coranthus polyacanthus, assembly GCA_037367275.1. Classification (NCBI taxonomy): domain Eukaryota; kingdom Metazoa; phylum Chordata; class Actinopteri; order Kurtiformes; family Apogonidae; genus Coranthus; species Coranthus polyacanthus. Next base: position 1,148,609 of record JAPQRN010000003.1, on the reverse strand, counting down.
TTGGTGAGAAAGATACTAGGAAGCTTGTGTGGCTGCCTGTGTAGCCTCACCAGCACGCCAGCATAGCAGCCTCGCTTCTGCCTCCTGTCCCTCTGCCGCCTCCGCCTTCTGCCTGCAGGGATGGTAATCCACGAAGAGCCACGAGAGAATTTCGTGAGAGTGGAGGAACTCAGCTGTAACACCCTGATCGCTCCTTAATCCTATCTTTAGGAGATCGTGTCAGCTGTAGATGTTGTTCGCGCTACTGAATGTCATCAAGACAAGTAACAACATACACATAAACAGCCATACGAAGCATCAAAAGGGACAGCACTGAACTGCTGCGTCTATGCACGCTGCCATCTTGCCAACTCCCCGCCCAAAAAAACCCCCCAAAAGAAACGAAAAGATAGACACATGGAGATGCAGCTCCTCCTCATGCATGTGCATCTGCTTCTTTAGGTGAATTAGAAGCTCTTTCTCTATGTAGACGAGTCATTTCTGTTCTGTTCGGTTGTTTTCCTCGGATAGCTGCCTTGGTGAAGCTGTTATGGCTCCTAAAACCAAAGCTACTCCATGTATCCATGTTTCTGTATGTGTAGGTAGTTCAACCAAATCCACTAAAGGCTCAACCTCAAAGTGGATGATAACACCAGGGTGCTGTCCCCTGCTGGTATGACGAGCTGTGATGCGTTTGATGACATTGGCAATATACTCAGCCCCGCTTGCAAATGACCATATCAATCATATCATATAACAGAACAAGTAATCAAATTCAGATACATTACAGGCACAGTTCAATTAGCATGAAAAACAAATCATTTTGATTTCGACAGTCAACCACTGCATATACCATGATGTGATGACATGGCTCTCTGGTGGCTCTCAGCTGGTGGAAAAGCCAACCGGATCTTAGAAGGTCCAGAAGTTGAACCAACACAAATCTCGTCTAAAGGAGGTAAAAACAAGCGGGAAAATACAACAACTGAATTTTAATAAAAATAATGATAATTACCAGCAAAAAAAGGAATATTGGTGTATTATTTTATTTAGATCTTTTGAATCTACTTTCATTCATCCACACGATGTTCTCAACCCTTCTGACCACGCCCACTTAGGAGACAGGAAGTGAACAAGTGGCGAAGCGTACACTGCACTGCGTATAGAGAATCTTCAGTACAAACCAGGCTTTACTCAGAAATAAGTCACAAAAGGTAACAAAAATAAAAATTCTGCTATAGTCAATCAATTGTTGAGTGAACGCTTCCGGTTGAGTGAACGCTTTGCTGCCACTGCTCACCGGTAACCTTCTCAAATCTTCAAGTGTTTTTATGGTTCTCCAGCCACATTCCGACCGTATCACCATTCAGTCTTTTTCGCCTGATGTTTTCACTCCTGTTGTCATCATTCCATACTTCTGTGATAGTGGGATAACTTTTGCCTACCTGCTCAGCTCTCCACCTGGCTCCACGTCATTGCCTCTCTACAGCGCTTCACGATGTGGGCCTGCAGGGTCTTTGTGTGGTCAATACTGGTCTGGACTGTCCTCTCACTCCTCCATCTACCCGTGGAAGGACTCCTCCAGTAATCGCCGGCGGAGCTTCTCAGGCTCCAGTCTCAACGGTCCGGTTCTCCACCGGCAGCTCTCAGCCACCATCCGGAAATCGGCTTCCAGCCCCGCCCGAGGTACGTCCACCTTGGTTCTCGGTGGGGTATTCTCTACGGTGGCTCCAAAGGGATTTCCTCCTTCTGGTCGTCCACTCGCCGTCCATCCACAAACACCGCCGGTCTGTGGACCACAGTGTGTTAGCCAGCCTGGCTAGGTCGGCTACTGCTCCTCTCTCTAGTTACAACACCAATGTCACCTTCGGTCTGCTGAACATCCGCTCCCTCACGGGCAAAGGACATCTCATCCAGGACCTCCTTACAGACCATAAGCTCGATTTTCTCTGTTTGACTAAGACTTGGCAACTTTCTGGTGACTTTTCCCAGCTCAGTGACGCTACTCCACCTGGGTTTGTTTTACGTTTGAAAACCTCGCGGCTCGGGTCGTGGAGGTGGTCTCGTGATACTACACCGCCAGAAGTGGAAGGTCCTTCCAGTTCCTGTGCCTCCTCTCTCATCATTTGAATGCCTTGCTTGTC
>JAPQRN010000003.1:1105303-1138373 GCA_037367275.1 Coranthus polyacanthus | reverse complement strand
GAAAACGACTGCAACCACATCACATCCAACTACATTAGAACCAAAGACAAAGACAGAACCAACAGCAGCAAACACAGCCGGTACGTTTCAGGTCAAACTTCTAGACTCTACATTAACTGAACATCTAGTTATGAAGAGCAGTGATGGATGATAAGACACAGACATGACCATGTTTCCTTATGGTTAAAACTGAAAATAACAACAACCTCAACATCTTCAGTGACAAAGAAAACAACAACGTGTTCAACTAAAACCAGACGAACAGCAGCAGCGACACTTTTACCTCGAACACCTTTTACACCTACAGAGAAACACACGAAAGATAGAAAGATGATTATTCTGAAGAACTCAGAGACACACTTCACATGCAAGCAGTAATTTGAACATTTAAAAATGCAGAGATGTAAGAGCTCAGTGCTGTGTTCACCTCATACGTCCACGGATGGATCTACTGACCTCCTGACCTGTAACAGTTCTCCATCTGTAAGTTCTTGATTTATTTTCTATTCCAGCTGCTCCTGAACCTCAACATGCTCGTAGTTGGATTATTGGGACATCTCTGCTCTGCGTCCTCCTCGTCTTCTTCCTCCTCTGCTTTCTGTTCAGACGCAGGTTTAAAAGACGAGGTGAGTGAAACCTCAACTGAAACGTATGTGAAAACAGACGATTAAACACAACGTCTGCTCCCGTTTTTCACCAGACCTGACCCATGTTTTAACAGTTCAAAATACAGAGAAATAAGAGATGAGCACAAGAATGAATAGAACTAATCAGGTTTTTAAGCACTGAGGTCCAACATGACGTCACATATCAGGGCGTTTTCACATCTAGAAAAGGCCGCAGGTTTATCGTGAGAAAATACAACTGAAAGCTGTTACTTCATCTTCATGTTTTGCAGGCGTTGAACAAAAACACCCCATCTATGAGGAAATCCAGGACCGAGTGGAGCTTCATGTTGTTCGTGGTGAGAACTGAGACACACACCGGTTCCCCTTTTCTATTATTGAACGGATCAAAAAGTAAACTCTGTACGGTTTGTGTTTATCACGTTTTCATTCATTACATTACATTAAGTGAAGTCATCCATCAGTGACTCTGCAGCAGCTTCTTGTTTTCTCTGTTGGGGAAGTTGATGTTTGTTAATTATCGTGACATTCAAACACAGCGTAGGAAGTCACGTCACGTCTGACGCTGGAGCTTTCATTTGGCTTGTGTTTGGCAGGTGTGACTTGTTCTGGACCAGCAGCTCTTCACTAGTAGTAAAACACATCAAAATGATACGACCTGTGAATTCATTTATTCATTCAACTCACTATATCTACTCAAATATCAATTTGAGTATTTCTGTTTTATGCTAATTTCATTTCCAAAAGGGGATATTTTTACTTCACTACATGTATTTGTTTTCATAAAACAGTAATGGTTCATGGTTGGACGCAGGACGACTCAACTAGTCCAGGTTCCCCCTGGGTTTCAGAGGTTTCGATGTTCTTTGGAGTCTGGTCTGATTTTTCAATAAAAAATATGTCATTTAGCCTCAAATGTTTGTGTACAAACATTTTGAAAAGCATCCAAAACATCCTAAAAGTTCACTGGAAACCAACTGTAAGATCTGGGGAAAGTCATTTTAGTTCATTTTGATTCTCTTCACATTATTAAGCTTTAGAACCGTCATCTACCAAGTATTTCACAAATGATGTAAAACTGCCTCCACATTGACAAAATACTCCATTTGTTACTGACAAACACAATAATATCTGATATGAGACTCGTTCTGCAGGAGGAGGCACTGAGTACTTGTACACAGTAGTATTTCAATTCATCGTAAAGCAGTACTTTTACCACGTCTGCCTGATTAAAGAGACTCTTGCGTCACTGGAAGAAGAGTCAGTATAAATGATGAAGTTATGGCAGATTGATGATGAGTTTTTCTACGTTCAGGTTCAGGTTCGGGTTCGGGTTCGGGTTCGGGTTCAGGTTCAGGTTCAGTTTAGGACCTGAAGAAACACTGAATTCTTTTGTGTCTCAAAGTGAAGAGTTTTTTAGGAACGCTGTCTTGAAGGAATGAAAGTCTGTTCAACACGTGTAAACAGCATTAAAAACACCTTAAATATAACATAGAAACGTAGAAACATATAAAGCAGCTCACAAATAAGACTGTCAAAGGATGAACTCAACTCTATCCTTTAACAGATGTAGAAAACCTGGACGATCACACATATTCTGTCATTCCTGATCCACCAAACAACGCGGGTAAGGCCTGAGCTTTAACACATTTAAACAGAGACCTTAAACGTCTCACTCATACATTTATATTCATGTGTTAAACTTGTTCTTCCAGATAAGTTTCTACCCAACGAGTCGCCGTATTCACTGATCGGGGATTCCATCCTCTGTGGAAATAACAACACAGGTAACATCATTTCAGGTCGGTTGATGTTTAACGTGTTGTGAATTTGTTCATGACGGTCGTTGTTTTTCCGTCCACAGGTTCATCACAGCTGACAGACACATATCACTTCTTACAGGATCCTAAACCAGGACGCAACAATAATCACATCGTCACGTAGGGTTTTAGGTCGAGATTAAAATAGTTATAAGTCACATTCATTAGTAGTAGATTTAATGTGTTCTGTAAATATCATTTTAAAATGAGATGAACTCATCACATGGATGAGTTTTATCTGTGGTTCGTTGACTCTGATCAGTTCATGTTTCAGGTTTACACTGTATTTTCAAACTGAATTTCATCACAGATAATTATAAACTGTGTTTGCTCAGGGTTAATTACAGGAAATACCTTTGTGTTTTTCTTCTGTGGGTTCTTAAATAAAGAACGTGGACCACCAGCCTTTGTCTTTGCTTGTTTAATGAACACTTGGAGCTGTCACCAGTCCTCCACTCACTCCTCCGTGAAATCAAACAGCCACAACACCTGGCTTTTGGAAAACCGAGAAACCCCGTCCCACAGGACTCAACCAGTACCAGTACCGGCCCGTTGGTCTCACGTCACAACAGTGAAGCTCCAGGAGAAGCTGCTGCTGAAGATCATTCTGCTGCTTCTCTTCCTCCAACACCTGGACTCCCCAGACACCTCTGATCCAGATGATCCAGAAGTTGCGTGATCCGTCTCGTCTCATCCACAGCTTCATGAGTAACAGGTGGCAGGTTGTGTGAGTGGACGCTTCCCTGTAGACACCAAGACCTGCACCAGTCCATCACCAAGTACCTCAGATAGTGACAGATCAATGTCACCAAAACAAAGGAAATAATAACGGGAACCATCTCACCTCAGCATCCCACATACAAACAAGGAGGATCCGCAAACTCAAAGGTCTGTCCGCTGCTCATTCCTCCCGTTTGTCATCTGTCACGACCTGGTCCAAAGTCAGACACGTCCAACACCGCTGCCTCCCACGGCCAAGCAGCACCAACCGATTCATGTCAGCATCAGGGTGTTCATCGAGTGTTACTGTGTACGGTTCAAGACAACAAAGTCTGAGTCTAAAAACGGGTGACGTGGAATAGCCATGTTTTTGCACAAACGGAACGAATCAGTTTTCCAGCAGTGACAGAAACAACAACGAGCTCTAAATCAAGTCCAACATGACGTCAGCTTTCAGGGAGTTTTCACACGGTTTCAAAAGGCAGTGAGTTTATCTAAGAAACCGCGTCTTGAAGGCGTTGAAGAAACACACCCTGACAATGAGGAAACACAGCATCGAGAGCAGGTTCAGGTGAGAAATGACGCTCAGTTTAAAGACACGATTAACAAGACTCATGTGCACCGTGTTTGTCATGTTTGAACTCACTATGAATTATTCAAACCCTCGACAACTGAAAAACCAGCTACACGCAGCGTCTTTAAAACACGACACTGTGTCAAAAAATAAGTGGAGTTACAACATAATGCATTTCACAACTTTATTTTCAGTTTCAAAAATATCAAAACATCTCATAGAGAATAGAAACCCACGTGAAAACACTGCCTTTAGGTCTGCAGAAAATGGCAAACGTCCATACTTCATTTGAACATCAAATGGTTTCAATGATAAGAAACAAAACATGAGGTAGCGTCGGATCTGATTGTATAGTTTGACAGAGCGGTGAGTCTGCACGGTTCTCAGAACAGGTCGAACCAAGAGCGCATTCCTAAAAGATGATGGATGATTCATCGACCGATGTTCCTCTAAAACGTTGACACTGAAAACACACTGTGAGATTGTCTTTCACTTTATTAGAAACCAGAGAAACCAGACCGTTGAACTGAACATGTAGTTCAAATAATAAACACCTAAATAAATATGAGACTGAACATCAAACTCAAAGCGATGAATCAATTGTGCAAATGAACATTAAACTGCTTCTTTCCAGCGGTTATTTTCCATCAAAGTCCAGTCTAATGTTATCCATCGGTTTTGCAGATGCTCATAAAACGTCTCATCGGTGCAGATTCATCTGTAGTTCTTAGAACAACTTCTGGATCATCTAAACAGAAAACAGCAGAACCGAGATGATCTCCATCTGTACGACTTAATATTAGTCCAAGACAGGACTGGATCAAACGATAATCATCGTGATAGATTTTATATCGTGATAATTATATTTAGCACAGATTAAGATTCGATTCATTATTTTGCCCTAAAGTTTGCATCAGGGATCATCAGCAAAAAATACAAAAAACACAAAAGAATTTGGTCTAATTAGTCTCTTATCATGTTTTTACTGGACCAAACATATGGGCATCATTTTAATATTATTAAAACTGCTGCAGTAAAACAATTAGAAAATGACCAGAACTTTAACAGAATCTTTGAAATCTGCTCAAACTAAATGAGATACTGTTAGAATTTTAGAATCTAATTATTTAAACTGTTGTAGTGAAAGAACAAGAAAGGACTGTTATCTGTTTAAACAAAGGGGGAAAAAAACCCTTTTCAAAACCACCTTCGCTGACAGAGATGTCTGAATTTACGAGCCACACCTGAACGCACCGTCCGACTCGGAGAGCGGACGGAAACCGAGCGTTAGACGCAGTTCACTGAGGACTGATGGTTGAAATCTGTTGTTCTGCAGAACGAGGCAGTTTGTAACAAATACTAATCACATGTAAGTGGTTCTGAATCTATCGGCAGCGGTTCTGATCGGTGGAAGAAGCTTGCAGCGGGTTGTGTTGGATACGGACTAAAAATAAACCGACAGATGATGGATTTATAGCCTTTAAACCCTCAGTTTCTAAGTATATATTTGTTGTCAAATCCCAAAATACTTCCATGTCATTTGTTTTTAGGATTACTTCATTATAGGAGGAAGAAATGCTACACATCCTCAATACTACAAGGCTCTTTATCCTCCTCTCGATGGTCCAGAAGGGAGGCTTGGGCCGCATGCGTTGACCATCACTGGTTCATATCCTACAACAGGTCGTCAGTTTTCAGCTGGAGCTGCTGTTTACAGTCGTCGTTCATCAGTGCGGACGCTCACGACGTTACAGCGATGGTTCTTGTGAAGCTGCTTTGAGTCGTGGGACACACATCCAGGATCCTCCGACTGGACTGCTCAGATGTTGAGGTCTCATCCACATTAGATGTCGCTGCTTCTCCTGCACTGCTTGATAGTCTGTAGTGTTTGGTGTTTAGATGTTTCCTAAAACCAGAGAAGGTGCCAAACACGCAGTCACATCCAGGCTGAACACATTTAATGCAGTTTTTTTCAAGTAACTAACCATGAACTAAAGCCTACAGGTATATCTGAACCAGTGGACCTTGTTGCGCTAGTGAAGCAGCCTGGCTCTGACTTCAGCGACGCGAGGACTCTCCTTGACTTTACCCACGTCTATGTTGTACACGGTCGTCTGGATGAACGTGTACATGTTGTGGAGCACGGCGGTGTAGGATTTTCCAAACACGAAATGTGCCTTGAAGAGTTCATCAAACGCTCCGAGAGAAGACGTCGACCTGCAAGGTATGGACATCTTGTCGAGGACGATGAAGAACTGGTGGATGGCGCTCTTCCTCACTCCGACAGCCAGGAGATGAGGATGAGAGCTGGTGGTGATGGCGTCCAGATGCTCCTGGATGTTTGTTCCAGTCTGACACACACAGACACAAGCAGAATTACACGATGACAGAGGATGATTAGGGATGGAATTAAAGGTCATTTTTATAGATTAAAGCTGCAGTGTTTGGTAAATTCCACGATTCCCTTTCATCATATTGTAAATCCAGTGTCAGAGGAGAGGAAACATGAATTCTTCCTCCTTCTCTGCGTCTAATCCCAGATGTTTCCAGACACGTGTGATCGACAGCTCTGTTTAGAGAATTCCTGTTTCTGCAGCTGAGAAATGGTGTTCTATGTCAACTAATGATTTAAACATTGTATTCAATACGTATTTAACTATTTGCTCTTGGATTAAAATAAATAAATATTCCTCATCATTGCAGAATGCCGTGGTTTACAACCTCTGCAAACATCACACGCTCCTTCTCTGTTGTGTTTATTTATAGATTCTCTAAACTGAGTTCAGCTGAAACTTAAGAAATGAGTGAAAATGGAAGAGAAAACTGAGCATAATGAGGACATTTGATTACATTAACATGGTGCGTGATCTCTCGTCTTCATATTTTGAAGGATGGAGGAAATGAGCATTTATGTAAACGTGTTTGACTCAGAATCAAACAAAAAACTCTGCAAATTCATCAGCGAGAGGTCGAGGAGGTTTGTTCAAAGCATCGAATACAGTGCAATTTAACCGGCCCTGGATGAGAAAAACTACATATCATCAGAAAAGAGCTTCATGTTACTTGTATGAAACATTAGTACATTTAACAGAATGTTAACTACAAAGTGCTGGATGTTAAATCTTCTCTTCTTTCTCAGATGTCTCCACTCCTTTATACTTGTTGTATCTGTCGTTACAAATCAAAAGTCTCTGCAGAGTCGTGTAATTACAACTTCATTTCATAAAACACCGAAGCCTCGAAAATGTATTTAATGCAGACATTTCACACTTTTGACAGTCGGGCTCTGGCTTTTTTGGCTAAAGTCTGAACCGGTGTAATGAGGGGTGAACGCCAAACGATGTCACGCAAATCGACACGTCTTGACGAAACAATACAAACCTTCTTGAAGACGACCAGATGCTTCTCTGCTTGCGATGCCGACACCTTTCCCGGCCTCTTCCGGCCCTGAGCGGTGGGTGGAATCAGGTGTGAGAGCAGCAAGACTGACGAGAGGTCACTGTCCCAACCTGAGAGAAAACAAGTCTGATGTTAATGCACTTGAATTATGTCGACCGGCCTTTCCCAAACTGAGGATCAGGACCAGAAACGAGTCGAGGAGTTGGTTTTATTGGGACTGTCGGAGTAAAATATATAAGAATATGTGAATTCATTTTCCTAATTTAATAAATGTTGACCACAACAAAGATGTGAAAAGTTGAGGTGAGTCTTAACGCGATGTAAAAGACGCAAGACGAAAACAACGTAACGCTGGAATCATGTTAAATATTTACACATCACACGTGACGTCGATAGTTATAAGAACCGTACCGACGTTGGCGTCAACTTCGGTCCCGTCGTGAGGAGGATCAGCTGCCTGCAGCAGATCTCCAAGCTCACTGATGGATGGAAGCTTTCTGCACTGATGGATGATCTTTTTCTTGAAGGTGGTCGACCACCGCTCCAGAAGCTTCCCTGATACGCCCTCTCCAAACATCAGGACGAAATCCTGTTCAACCTGGGATTAAACAGTCAAACAGACTGACTGAAGGACAGGTTGACTGAACACCTCTGATCAGAGATAACATTCATGTTTTCATACAAATTTTATGATGTAGAGTCATTTAAAACAGTCGCAGAAGATTTTAAAACAGAAGTGATGTGTTGAGACGCTTTCACCATAAAATACTGAATTTTCACATCATCGTATTGATGTTTTTCATCACAATTAAGTAAAAACAAAAACCGATTCAGCTGCTCTAACTCCATCCAAACAGAGATAATTAATTACCAAGCCTTTGACATCTTTGAATCGAGGGAACTCAGACAGGATGCTGCTCGCCTGCTGGGGGTCGAGGACCATGTTGCGACGATGGACAAACGTCATCTTCATCTTCTTCTTGACCGTGTCCACATCAGCTGAATGTTTCATGAGTGCGATTGCTTCTTTACAGTCGGCTTCGCTCAGGACCGTCACCGGAACAAACTGGGACTCTCGTCGGACGGTCGGTCCTCCGGTCACGTCTTCCCCATACGTTGAAACTAAAGGTTTCATACATTTCTTTTCTGAGATCTTTGCCGTGTTGCGTCGAAATGACGCTCGTCTGTCTTTAGGAGTGCATCTCTGGATGGTTTTAATCCTCCAGGCCAAGTATCCGGTTCCGCTCTCAGCATCATAATAATGCTCCTTGAACAACAACAGAAACGGACGTTAATAATTTAAACAACTTCCTCCGATCGGATTCAAAGGTTTCAATACAACCTTCAACAACTAGAACCAGGTCATACAATGATGATTAACATCTGTCTGTTGTCTTTACACTTTATTTTGTTCACATTCTGAGCTAAAACATTTTCAAAACGTTTCAGTGTTTTGTTGTTTGATTTAATTATGTATATTTTTAAGTATATTTTGATGTTGAACAAATATTTAAACATTATAATAATTGTGACTCTTCTACGTCTAGATTTGTCAAATGTTCAGCTGTTTAAGTGTTTGTCGTGTTCTGATCCTAACGTTTTTCTGCGCATCCCCCAGCTCTAACCACACATCCCTGTTTCTAACTCACGTATCCGTTCTTGGAGAACGGGTCTCTGAGGTTGGGGAATAAGTTCACTATTCCTCTGGCGTACATTTCTTTCACTTCTCTGGATGGAGACGTTCTGCAGGATTAAAGAACACAGTATTTCTCTGTCATTCTCTGGATTTAACTTAAATTATTCTGAAAGACACAAAGACTAAGAACTAAAGACAAACAGAAACGTGCCCGTTCTTCTCCGTCATGTCAGCTGCCAGTATGTTCACCATTTTCCTTCTGGTTACGTCCACCAACGTCTTGGTTCGATTGTATTCATTTATGATCCGTTCACCACCGGGTTTTGTGGTGAGAATGGATTCCACCAACTTCAAACATAAGACATTCAGGATATTATTATATCCTCTGTGTTTCAGAGTTTAAGAACAGTGTCACATGACAGTATGTGTGTTAATGTGTCGACTCTCACCTGCATAGCTTCTGAATCCATCCTCTGCCGTTTTCTGGAAGGACTTTCTGAATCTGAAAACATGAACGTATCCTGTGAATCTGATAAATCGAGCGATGTTGGTTGCGACTCAGGGGAAGCCACCGTGGAGACACATTCTAACCACGAGAAGCAGGAGAAAAAAACAGACATTGTTCACAAACATGACTTTTCAAGCTCAGTCACAGAATGTTCATGCAAGTGTAGTTTACTGAATCACTGTCAGAAGATCAAACACAAACTGTTCACTTTCTCTAATTGTTGGTTATTTTTTACATTCACTTCATTCACCTCATTCCTGAGGAGACACAGGGTTTCTGCAGGTTTCAACAAGTCACATTTAAGACAATTATGAATTTCATTTAATGTCAGTTCATTAAAGTTACGGTGACTTTATAAAAGTAATGTCAGCTTCATTATCTAATCCATTTTTAAAACCTGTCAAAATCAAATTGAAGTTTTTTAAGATATTTTAATTCCTAAAATTCAGATTCTTACTTAACATTTTTGAAGGACCTGCAGAAACTCTGTAACAAAGTCTGACTTTACGTTCTGATGCGTTTTCAGCGTTACCTCGAAATGACGCTCGTCTGTCTTTAGCCGTGCATCTCTGGATGGTTTTAATCCTCCAGGCCAAGTATCCAGTTCCGCTGTCAGCGTCATAATAATGCTCCTTGAACAACAACAGAAACAGACGTTAAAATAACACGTTGTGGTCGGATTCAGAAGGTTTCATTATAGCTTCTACAAGGGTCACACACGTTTAACAGACAAAGTTTCAAAACTTCTCCAGGACTGAAAACATACTTTGAATCCAGATCATTAATCTGTAGATTTTCACCTGATAATTGAACCATTTTCAGTTTCAGATCAGCTGCTTATTTTGTTGATTATTTTGTTTATTTTGGCGTCTTGTGAAGTGGATCTGAGGAGACAGAATGTGTGTCTGTATTTTGAACCACACAATGAGGACGTCATCTTTTAAAATGACTTTGACAAAACTTTTGACAATTTTACTTTCATTTCAATTACTTTTCCAGGCCTGGAACAAGAGATTTAAAAATGTGATGACTCTTCCAGGTTTTCCATGACTGTGGGAACCCCATCCCTGTTTCTAACTCACGTATCCGTTCTTGGAGAACGGGTCTCTGAGGTTGGGGAATAAGTTCACTATTCCTCTGGCGTACATTTCTTTCACTTCTCTGGATGGAGACGTTCTGCAGGATTAAAGAACACAGTATTTCTCTGTCATTCTCTGGATTTAACTTAAATTATTCTGAAAGACACAAAGACTAAGAACTAAAGACAAACAGAAACGTGCCCGTTCTTCTCCGTCATGTCAGCTGCCAGTATGTTCACCATTTTCCTTCTGGTTACGTCCACCAACGTCTTGGTTCGATTGTATTCATTTATGATCCGTTCACCACCGGGTTTTGTGGTGAGAATCGATTCCACCAACTTCAAACATAAGACATTCAGGATATTATTATATCCTCTGTGTTTCAGACTTTATGTAAATGCTGGAGATAAAATAATGTCATGCCTTCAACAATGTTTTCAAACCATGTCACGTCCAGTCTCTAAACCAGTGTCACATGACAGTATGTGTGTTAATGTGTCGACTCTCACCTGCATAGCTTCTGAATCCATCCTCTGGCGTTTTCTGGAAGGACTTTCTGAATCTGAAAAGATGAACGCATGCTGTGAGTCGGATGAATCGAGGGATGATGGTTGGGACTCAGGAGAGGCCACCGTAGAGACACCTTCTAACCATGACATGAGAAGCAGGAGAAAGAACAAACATTATTATAATGTTTAATATGATACATGTTCAAGGGCAGTTTGACGTTACTGAGTTAGCATTCGTTAGCTTATGCCAGTTTTCTGTGGACGGTATCAGCTCAACTGGCCTTGACTCGACATGATGTCAGGTCATATTTTCGTGCCACCTTTGCTGAATTGATGAGATACTAAACCTATGCAGATCACAGACTGGTGGATCCAGAATGGCATTGTCTGAAAAAATATTAAAACTACATTCTGCAACCCAACAACGGCATTCTTTGAAAACAAAAAAAATACCATGACAATTTTTTCCAAATTTAGAAATCAGTGTTTATAGCGGAGCTTGATGTTGCTTTACATGTTAACAGAATGATCCCAGTCTCTCTACATTCTGAGACACACAGCTTATTATTTAAACACTGGTATGGGATCACTACCCGCTATCGGCTGATATCCAAAGCCCAGGAACCGATATCAGTATCAGAAAAAGTCAGACTGCATCCCTACTTGGAAATATGCATAACTGGTCCACTTTAAAGTCTCCAAAACTACCTAACACTGGTATCAGCTGCAGCAGCTCTTGAAGCTGCTCTCCCTCTTCGTTGACCCTCAGTTCCTCCTGTTCCTCTTTAATGCGGGGCAGATGTGGGTCGTCCTGGTCCAGACTGGGGCTCCAGTCCTGGTGCTCAGGGGGAACCTCTTCTTTAACCACCGGCAGCTGATGGACGTCTGCAGGAACAACACACACAGTCACAACAAGTTTGATGACTTACACCAAGCCAACGACTAGCTACTCCTTTTTTATTTTACATGCATTACACCACATGTTGGTGATGAAGTGTATATATGTACCAAACCTGTAGTGTGTATCTGGACTTTCGGGTTCAATACAGTGTCCAGCAGCTGTTGTTTTCTCTGGTTCTCCTCTTTAGTTCGACAAAGTTCCTCCTCGTACTCTGCTATCGTTCTTTCAAACAGTCCAAATATCTCCTCAGCAGCCGCAGTTAGTCTCTGCTCCACCAACGACCTCAGCATCTGGACTTTAGACATTTTAAACGTTTTATCCAAACAAACAGAAACAGTTTGTCTCCTTCACACAGTCGACGAGTCTGTTAGCAGCTAGCGAGCTAACGCTAAGCTAACTATAGCATCACTGAGCTAATACGAGATAAATCAGGAGGAAAACAGACACGAAATGTGAACAGAACAAAGTCCGTTCAGTGGGTTTCATCCAGACGTACAGAGGTTCTGCTGGTTCGGATGGAGTGAATCAATGGAGGAATGTCTTCTCCTTCTCCTTCTTCTTCTTCTTCTCCTACTTGTGCTTCTTCTTCTTCTACGGAGGTTAATGGCGGTTGACGTCCATACGTGTCGCATTTTACCGCCACCTACTGGACAAATTGAACACATACGAAGTTACAAAAAACAGGACTCGTAGAGGATGTATAATGTACACATTAAAAATGAAAAAAAAAAAGAATAAATATAAAATAGGGAGGATTTGAATGACATAGTAATATAAAAAAATATAAATCACATACATTACATGGCATAAACTAAATATATTTAAAATAAATAATAACAGAAAAATAGAAAAAATATATGAATAGAAAATAAAATAAAAAAGGAGCACAGCATTTAATGAGGAGCCTAAATCAAAACCAAAGGAGATAAGCCTTATCGAAACACAAATCACAAGTTCTGACCCATGTTTTCCTCCTTTATGTCACTTGCTGTCATGTAGCTACTTTTTATTCTTGAAATAAGACACATTTTAGTTTTGTTAAACTGTATAACTTGAGCAAAACTGAGACTGGTCTGACATAAACAAAGATATTTTACTTTTATACTTTGAGACGTTTCAGAAGAGCTTGTACTTTTTCACTTTTACTGCAGTAAAGAATCAGTACTTCTACTTTTACCACACTCTGTTTTTACATCTTTTGCTACATTTAGGTTTAGTTTAATGTGTCCTCAGCTACTATATTATCACATCAGATTTCTATTTTTGTCTCATTGTTCCTTGTTTTACTTTGTAAAAACCATTAAAGATGCTGTGAATAAACATCTCCGCTTCCAGCACAGTGACGTTTAGTTCTAGGAAGAGGAAGAAGGGCAGTGGAATGAGAGGAAAACTGAAAGACTCAGTCACGTCGGCTGCAGCTCTGAACGACTCGGCTTTAATTTATCTCCGAAGATGCTCAGTGTCGCGATTTTCTGTCTCGTGTGTTTCCTAAAGACACTTCTGATCACATGCGATGAAAAATCCACAGGTAAAACTCAATCATATTTAAGCTGTGTGACATTTTATTCTTAAGCTTTGGTAAAGTTCTATCGTGCTGTATTTGCACACTTTGTTTAATTGTGATTCAATTATGTTGTTTAAAGTTGTTGATGATGAAATGAAAGTTACATTTATAGATTTTCTTTTAATACAACTCGTCTTGTCCGTTACAATTGTGTAATGTTTACTTGTTTTTCATTTAAATAATCTTTTCTTATAGTAATGTTTTAAAACAAGTCATTTACATTTTAAAATACAAGAAGATTTAGGGAAGAAAGTGAATATACTTTTTAAATAACTTAAAGAACCTTGAGACACTTTTATTCTACATATGTGTCATTTTAATCCATTTGAAACAATGTCTAAGAAACTGCTCTTAATTTTCTAATCAAGAACAAACAGTGAAATAAATAATGACATATTTGTTAGACAGTGCGGCTCCTGCCTCATCATCAAACTGTTTCCATGCGATAAAAAAGGAAATGTACATAAAACAGGAAGTGGAGTAAAAATGGATCATCAGCAGGACATGAATGTGTGAAGCAGATAAATATAGACATGAAACCAGACAGTTATGTTTAAATTACACTCAATGTAAAAGGAAAAATGGAAAAAGGAGGAACCGAGTTGTAATGGATCAGTATATTATGATAAAATACATGGCTTATGTATAAAACATCAGTTTATTTGATTAAATTCAATCTAGTTTTCTATTTTTTATTATTGTTTCTACTTTCCATTGTCTGTTATGAATTGTTTTTATTGCATTAGACACGAAAACAGACGAAAAGTCAAACACATCAGTAGAAGTTTTACATAAAAAAACAAGCTTAAAACATTGCAAACCAGGCAATAAAAAGTCAAATCAATGATATAAAACAGTTAAAAGAATAAACTATTAATAAAAGAGAATGCTTTCAATACAAATTGCAATAAAACATTGTAAAATGAGTTAAACCAGGCAATGAAAAGTCAAAAAAACTATATAAAACTGGAAAAACAATAAACATTATTTGATAAAACAGCTCAACAGTCTGTTATTTCAATAATAAATGATATAAAACATTGCAATACTTGTAAAACCAGGCGATGAAAAGTAAAGGCAATGATATAAAACAGTAAAAACAACAAACAGTATCAGATAAAACAGATTTATCTAAAATCCTTTTGGACTCTGCTTCAGTTTTTCAGGTTGGTTTGTCCAGGTCCGATGGCGGTTTGCCTCCAACAGTGATCCGGCTCTCGATCCCGGAGGATCATCATGTCTGCCTGCAGTGTGGCGTCCCTGATACCCCTGATGTGGTCTGGACTCACCAGGACCAGAAAATCCCCCGACCTGAAAAGCCCCAGGAGGACCAGCAGCCTGATGGAAAACTCTGCCTCCTGCAGCTCGAGGACTCGGACGGTGGAGAGTATCGCTGCAACGGGCAGCTGGTGGCCGAGCTGCAGGTGCTGACAGGTATTAATATGGTGCATTATGGGAAGTAGAGGCATATTTCTAACATACAGATGGGTGATAAAGGAAAAACCGGGTGGTAGTGGTCTCTAGAGCCTTTCAGAAAGCTCGTCTCGTCTGATTCCCAGCATCATTTTAAATCATGAGTTTCTTCTGCTCTCATCACGGTGGAGGTTTTGTCTTCCCAGAGGTGCAACCAATTGGCTTTTTAAACAAATGTGGAAGGATAGAGGTGGAGATCAACAGGCAGATCGGTGCTGCATTGGAAGTGATGCGGACACTGTATTGGTCTGTTGTGGTGAAGAGGTAAATCACTTTTGTCTCAGTTCAATTTACCAATCGATCTACATTCCTCACCTCCCTCATGGTCACAAGCTGTGGGTAGTGACGGAAAGAACAAGATCACGGATACAAGCAGCAAATATGAGTTTCCTCCACAGGGTGTCTGGGCTCTCCTTAGAGATAGGGTGAGGAGTTGGGTCATCAGGAGGAGCTCAGAGTAGAGCTGCTCCTCCACATCCAGAGGAGCCAGGTGAGGTGGTTCATCTGGTCAGGAGGCCTCCCGGACGCCTCCCTGGTGAGGTGTTTCATGTCCGACCAGCAGGAGGATTATATCTCTCAGCTGGCTTGGGAAGACCTCAGTGTCCCCCTGGAGGAGTCGGAGGAGGCGGAGGGGGGAGGGAGGTCTGGGCTTCTCTGTTAGGCTGCTGAACCCGAGACACTGATAAGTGGTAGATGAATGGATGGATACACTTCAAAACTAACAACATAACTAGTGTTGTAGTCAAGACCACCTAAACTGAGACCTTTAATAAACAATGGTTTTTCATCTATCATTTCAGCTTCTATAAATCAAGGTTTTCCTCATAACACTAAAACGACATAATGAAACAAAAACTAGTCAGTTACTCAAAACAAAACTAAAAGCACTTATGCACTTGTAAAACTAACCTACCATAATACATAAAAAAACTGAAAGACTAAATGAAGATAAAAACTCTTGACATTTAAAAACTATAATAGCACTCAAAAACATCAGATGTGAAATACCCCCTGATTAACTGGTTTTGTCTGTGTTAAATACCCATAATTCCTCTTTGTTGCCCCCTCAGGTCATGACTTCAGGGTGTCAGCTGGTCGGACGTTGTTGCTCCCCTGCAGCGTCTCCTCCAAACCTAAACAGAGGTGGTTTCAGCGGAGGGAGGGAGGGAGGAAGGACGCAATCCTGACCCGATTCAAAAATGGGACGGTGAAACCGGAGAGAGATGATGGACGCTTCGGCTACGAGGACAACGCTCTACAGATCCAGAACCTACAGCCAGAGGATGCCGGAGAGTATCTGTGTAACGGAGAGCTGCAGGCCACTGTCACCGTCCTCACAGGTCAGTCAGACACAGTGCATTCTGGGAAACAAATCAGCAGCTGAAGAAAAGAATAATTAAACAGATCTGATTTATATTTCAAAGAATCCAAACTCCTGCACAGAGACACAGAGCATCCCTGTAACCATAGTAACTCCCTGTCATAATCTGGTCCCAAATTCATCCCAAAATTAATTTACATCCTCTCTGATCCAGTTGGTATCAGCTCTGGGATGATTTGACATTCTTAATCTTGAGCCTTGACACAGTTTTTTCATCTTCTCAAGCTTTTATTATATTTGTAAACAGATTGATAATAATAATCAAAAGCAGTCAAAAAAAGATGTCAATTTACATATTTTTGTATTGAAAAACATAACATTTTCTTGCTTCACTTATGCACCTAAGTCTACAACAAATGTAAAAATGAAATGAATGAAAATGCTGGAACCCAGACAGCACCTAAACTTGTCATTTTAATTGACATCATCATTTTAAAATAGTGTTTTATCAGTTCACCCAGGGCCAACTGACATCCAGCAAACCAGCAGCACATCTCCAACATCTACTGTAACCAAAACAGGTACAGATTACAACGAAAACCAAACTACATAATTGTAGATTTTAATCCTAATGTAATCCTTCAGATTCTATAACTTTTTATAACTACAATAGATCTGTAAATTGAAGCCTTTTCTTCTAATTTTTTGTGTTTCTCAGATGTGGTGGAGACAAAGTCGAAGGAGAAAAGACCTGAGAATGGTTTGTTACTCACATTTACATCCATAAAGTTTACTCACTTTATAAGAACATTTTCTGATGTGTCTGACTGGTTGGCTGTTGTCTCTCACGATTGGTTGGTTCAGCTCTGTTGGTGGTGGTGGTGGTCGGTTTGGGGGTGATGATTGTCCTCATGACCGCCGTCTGTGTTTTACTGACCAGCATGAAGTGCAGGAGGAAGAAGAAATACAGACGTGCAGGTTCTTTTTGTTTTGTTCATACTTGAGATTCAAAGGCAGGAGGCAGACAATATTCTGAGAAACATCTTTGTTGATGATGAAATGTTTTCTGATTCCTCTGCAGCAGCTGAACAGAGACATGACGACACGGAGCTGCAGCCGTGGACGAAATCACACCAACAAACCGGTAAAACCTGACTTTATCAGATTGTACAGTAAGACATGAACACTGCACTTTGTTGTGTGCGTAAGACAAGCTGTAGATGCTTCTAAAGCATGATAAAGTATTAGAAATAGAAATTCTGGACTCCTGAGGGAACAAGTTTTGTTTATTTGCTAGGTTTTGGCAGGACATTATCTCCATATCCATGGACAGACACATGTTTGAGCTCAGTTTTTCAGATTCTAAAGCTGTAAAGCAGGACTTCTGTTTTGTCTCGATTTGGTCTGAGATGATCTGGTTCATGTTCACTCATTAAACCCACCTGTTTCTCCACAGAGTGTGACGAGTCTGAGAGTCCATGTCCAGAGGAGGAGACGATCCACTACGCCTCCCTGGGTCGACCGACCTGGAAGGAGAGACCGGGCCGGACTCCACCGGATCAGGATCACCACAGTGTGATCTACTCCTCCGTCATCACCAGACTGGCTCTGAAGTAGACTCAAACAGCAGCGTTGGATGTTATTTATGAGCATTTAACTGATACTGAGGGATTAACAAACAATTTACTTCTTTTTATTGTCATTTGAGGGATATTTATGGATGTGTAAATACACAGTATCATGTAAGAACGAGAAAAGATTGTTATAACAAGATAGTTTCATTTTACAACATGATATTTTCACTTTGTAACAAGATATTTTCATGTTATAACAAAAGAGTTTCATGTTATAAAAAATATTTTCACATTATGGCAAAATAACATGAAACATTTGACATTATAATGTGATAAGATACAGTTAAAACAATTTTATAGTGAAATGTATATTGTTATAATGTAAAAAGCTACATTTTATAAAATAACAAGCTTGTGGGCTGTAATAACATGAAAATATCTTATAAAATATAAAGTCAAAATATCTTGATATCATAATAAAATTAATAATAGTAACAATAGTTTTTTTCTTGTATAAATATACTTCCATAGGCACTTGTTCTACAGCAGCCAATAAAAACACAAAAAAGACTTCATGTAAATGTATTTATTAAAAAGAACAAGGAACAATTAACAGCACAGAGAGAAAAATCTGTGCTGCATCTGTCCAGCATTGTGTTGTGTATTTGTTCATGTAAATACAGCAAAACATAATCAGTTTTAATGTAAAAGTACAGAATAGTACAAGTTTATTTCTGTAATTCTTTGAAAGATTCTAGTATCAAGAGATTTTTGGAAAAAGAAGAAAAAAGCTCTTTAATCTGAAACACAGGGTGTCATTTACTTTCTGACCAGCAGGTGGTGACATTTCTCATTTATAAAAACCAGTAAAAAAATTATTTGGTTTCTAACTTATTTACATAATTGGCCACATTCACAGCCAGACACATATTTAATTTGCTTTAAAAACACAGTGAAACATGTTTTAGTTTATTTTTTCATTTTTAGTTTTAGTTTACTTTGTATTTTTTAATAATACACATCTTGAACACTCCCCACATTTTGAACTAAATTATTACCCGTTGCAGCAGTTGTTACTAAATCTCTGGTCATGTGATGCGTTCAGGTTCTTACGGTTGTTCACGGCTGAATACGTGACATCCTCCACGACCAATCCGGTGTTGCCTCGGCCCGAGGGGCGGGGCTTATGTGGATGTTTCAGACTGGAATAATGCAAACAAACATCCTGCAGAGTAAAACAACAGAGTAAACTGAAAAAAACTGAGAAAAGAAACGGTTTCAGACACAAGATCAAAGCTGAAACATCATCAACGCAAAGGTCAAAGTGTCAAAGGGCAAAACCAGTCTCTTACATTATATTTTAATTCAAATAAATGACAGATGGAAGTGAAATCTGTGTCAGTAGAATCATTTACAAACTGACAGAAACTTTTCATTGAATCTAAGAACTGAGTTTAACGTTGTGTCATGTGACCAGACTGACCTCTGTGACCTTCAGATCAGCGTGGCGTCTCTTTGTTTTACAGCAGCAACATTTACCTGAAGAACAAAAGCAAACATAGATTAAAGGACGAGTTCACAGGTTTTCATCCTCTTCACACTCCACCTTTCATTCATGTTTTAGAACATTTTTACTCAAGGTTTATGAGATTTTAATAGACTTTCAACCTTTTGAAGTTTTTGAATTAGTTTCAGTTTTGAGTTTCATACCACAGTATTTGTACTTTTACTGTATCAGAGTATGTTTACGGTGCAGTACTTGTACTTTTCCAGTCATCAGAGCAGTGTTTGCCATCTTTACTTTGTGTTTCCAACAGAAACCATCAGGTCATGAAGCGACTCATCCTCAGCAGGTGAAAGTGAAAGTAGTCGCAGATGTGTTTTTTTCGTCGGACAGAAGTGCCTCCTCTTCCTCTCGGTTCCTCTTCTGTTTCTGCGGAGTCAGGGCGGTCCAGATCACGGTCCTCTTCATCCAGACTCTCGTCCCGGTCCTCGGTCCACCATGCCGGACCCTCGGCTCTGTCTCGAGGCCCTGTCCGCTCTCTCCGGTTGTAAAGTCGAGTCGACCAGCGGCGCGTCTCAGCTCAACCCGCAGGACTTCGTCAACGTCGTGGCCCTGAAGGAGTTTTTGAAACAGGAGGGCTTTAAGGAGCTGGAGTACCCCAGCATAGGGACCATGTCTCTGCAGGACGTGGACGACCAGGACCTGTACGGGCCCCCTCCGGCCCTGACAGAGGGGCCCGAACCCAGCCTGAAAACCACCGTGAAGATCAACCCGCAGGACTTCTTCCACCCGCAGTACGACTACGACTTCACGCACATCAAGGTGACACCACGCACACCAGCATTCATCACTTTATTCATATTTATTCATATGTACTTAAATGGGAGTCAGAGAGGAAATACCGGTGCGTTCACAGACAGTCAGACATCTGTAAATGACGCCAGTTTGTTCCTGTCACGTGATACTTTACGTCGAAAACCCAGAGCTAAACATTCAGCTAAAAAAACAAACACCTTCACAGATCATTATTGTACAAAATCTATGAAATTAAATGTTTTTGTAGCAGATAATTCATATTTTTATTGTAACAGTTTGTTCATGTAAATGCAGTCAGGAAGCAAATGTCAGTTTTGCAGTAAAAGAACAACATCGTTTTATTTTATGCTTTTAAAGCGTGTAGTTTATAGAGACATGTACATTTTCCCCTGCCTATATTTGGTATAAAAAGAAGAAGAAAAAGGGATTTTCAATTAAAATACAGGGTGTAATTTACTTTCTGTCCAGCAGGTGGTAATTTCTCTTCTATAAAAACCATTTGACTTGTAACTTATCGACATAATTGATGACATTTGCAGCCAGAGAGGTTTTGTATTTGTTGTGAAGGGACATGTTTTGTTCATATTTTGTGTGTTTCTTCTTTTAGGACGGTAACAGCACATTTCTGCGCGGTAACGAGCAGTACGTCCGTCCCTGCGGTTGGAATCGCGTCGCCCTGCGGGTCACACAGAAGTACCATGACGGTGACTCCTGGCTCGGGACGGGAAAGGACGCCTGGCCCGTCTCGTACCACGGACACAACATGAACGGCTCCCTGGGCATCATCCTGACCCGTGGCAACGACACCGGCAACGACACGGACGATGAACTGGGCTTCCTGAACGCCGCCGCCGCCGCCCAGGTGTCCAACGACACCAGAGGCCGAGGCGTCTACTCAACTCCGGACGTCAAGATGGTCGAGAAGTACTGCAAGAGGTTCAAGTCCAAAGTGGACGGGAAGACGTACAAAGTGGTCCTGCAGAACCGGATCAACCCCGAGAAGAGGAAGAAGTGCAAGAGAGACGACGTGTGGTTGGTCTACGTCCCTGAAGATCACACGGACATCCAGATGAAGGCGCTCATCCAGGAGTCCCTCCGACCATATGGACTTCTGATCAAGCAGGTTTGACCGAGTCCACAAACGCATCAGCAGAGCGAAGGTTTATCAGTTTTACACCTGGACGAACTCGTGATCACACAGAGCCCACAGGCCAATAAAACGCCTTCAATCAGGGAAAATAAGGTCTTCAAATGTCTTCTATTTATTGTAAACATGCTGCAGGTCGGAGTCAGATCGGAGTCAGATCGGAGTCAGATCAGAGTCAGATCGGAGTCAGATCAGAGTCAGATCAGAGTCAGATCGGAGTCAGATCAGAGTCAGATCGGAGTCAGATCGGAGTCAGATCTGCATCTGGCCTGATTACATATGTATCTGTAGAGGTTTCCCTTTCACAGCCTAAAATTTGGGGATTTAAATAACACACGTTATGTGATTTACAAAGGTTTACAGCCGTCGATTTACTGCCTGTCGCTCCATTATTTAACACTGATAAAAAAGCTCTGACGTGACTGTGACAGTTTGACCAGGAGGAGGCGCTGCTGAGCACAGAGAGCCGGTGGTAGAAGAAGAGAATTTGATCCACTCATGTGAAGTCATTTGAATGACAGAGGAAGGCGTTATCAGAACATATCGATTACAGAACAGTCTTCAGCTGGTTTTTTACGGTTCTGTAGCTGATACAGACAACGCACAATGTTTACTCATATCAAACGACAGTATCTTCATGACCATATAGAGTAAATGTCGGGTTTGTTGTGAGTTGTCAGTGTCTCCTATAACTGTCATTCTGTGTCGTCTTCTTTCATGTCTGAGCCTTAGTCCGAGTCTGTCTTCGTGAAACTGTCCTCGAGTCCAGCACTGCCTCACAGTGATTCATCTAAACACTGAGATCACGCCTGAAGTAAAGGGAAACATTTATGTTTGTCAGAGATGTAATAAAGTGATGCTGCCTTTTTCACTGAAACGGCTTATTATTAATGCATCTTCAGCTGCCTTTTGTTTAAAACAAGCTTTAGAATCAGTTTATTTCTGTTGAACTGTGACTTTAAATCCTAATCTGTAAAGCTGAACGTGTGGTGCGTTCAATGTAAGAAAAAACACTGGGAATTTTCATGGACAAGGAAGCTAGAAGATGCACCCAGATCACAACCTCGTGCACAAACTTTTTTTTAGTTTTGGGCTTAAAGATGTTTGACTCATTTTATCTCTAATTTTGATCATATTTCAGGTTGTGAGACATGTATGATGATTTTAAAAGTTGTTTTCTTTACATCAGCCTCTTTTATTTTTGTAGTCCATACGTTCTTTAGGACTACAACTCCCACGTGTAACGAATATGGATGTATTTCACTGGGTTTCCTTGTATGTGTCTGTAATATTTGTACATAAATAAAGCGAAGCAACACAAACATGTTTTTTTCTGTAGTTTTTTTCTGTTCCTGGATCTGATTTTAAAGGACCAGTGGGATCAGGACGTGAACTACACGTGAGCTTCTCTGAAAGCAGGATTTGTGACATTTTGAGGGGTCTCAAATGTTGACAAAACGTATGTTTTCCTGTACACACTGGTCCTTTCCTGTTTTTAAGGATGAGAAGGACACAGACCTGAGCGCAGGCAGAACCAGAACCCGACGACGCAGAGGAAACAGAAGAGGAGCAGAGGTGGGAGAAGACAAAACCCCAGACTCCAACATGGCTGACGGCCTCCATCTCTGAGCGACGCCCCCTCTTCACCTGGAAACACAAACACACTGGGAGTCACAGATACGTTTCTGTTCTGGGCTTAAACAGCGGTGGAGGAGTCACCATTATTAAAAATAAAACTACTAATGCACTAATGAACTCATTGTGAAATATTTTTGTAAAAGACGCCTGAATCCTCTACAGAAATAAAAGATCTAAACTCAGATTTTTACTAAATATCCAGATGATCGAAGCCTTTTCTACCATTAACAGTGACTTGAATTCCTCTGCTGACTGTCATTGCTCCTTTAATCCGTCCACTGCAGAAATAAAGTCCAGCGTCGTCCTCCTTCACATCCAGGATCTCCAGGTGGCTCGTACCCCTCTCATTTTCCCACTTGTTGGTGAAGTGACCCTTTTCTTCTGTGTGAAGAACCTCTATTTCTTTTCCCCATTTGTCTGCAGTGATGGTTATGAGAGGCTGCAGCAGGTCCGAGCGCAGCCGGTACCATGTGATCTCCGAACTGGACGTCAGGTTACAGGTCAGCGAGACGTTCTGTCCCGTCTGGACCGCGTGGGCCGAGCGGAGAACAGGTGAGGCTGAGGACAGGTGAAACCCAACACCTGAGGAGAGGGAGGAGAGTCAGTCTGGAGCTTCATGAGGACAATACCAGCCTCAAAGTGTGACTATGATTCTAAATACATTATGAGACACTTAATAATAATGAAAAGAATAACTCTTCATATGGAACCTTTGAAATCAAATGTTTACAAAGTGTTTTCACAGACAAGACAAGGACAGGAAACGCAAAAGGCAACACAGAGTTGATATGATAATTATTGTATTTGTATGATAATTTAATATCTACTCGTCATTCTCTTCTCACGAGTTGAAGGTGAATTTCATCAGAAATATAAGATGGAACCAGACCATTAAGGGCTTCAAATGTAATAAACTTTGTCTTAAACTGGATCCTGAAGAAAGTAGAAGAATGTTCAAAATGCAGAATAACTGTAGCTTTGTAAGCGGAGTGACATCTAAGCCCGGTCTCCCCGACTGCAGGACGGACGTGGTCTGAACCCAGACCAGACTCACAGAAGACATGGTTGAACACTGAGGTTTCAGCTGTGGTGTAAAGTGTTTCTCATTTGATTTCTAGCACAGTTTGAGGTCTGGGGATGAGAAGAAACGTGCTGTGAAAGAAACCACATCTTCAACACTGTCATCCTGACTCTGCTTCATGGTCTCAAGAAGTGAAGAATGTTCACACCTCGACTTGTGATGTTCCTGAGGTGGATCACACACATACTGGTGGTGAGTCTGAGTTTTGAAAACACTTTCTACATAAAGAGGAGGTCACATTCATTAAATTAAGAATGTAAAAGATGCAGAAGTGGATTCAAATCACTGACGAATGAGTCTTAATCAAATGGAATCATGAGGCCGGTGAAGACTCACACGTCTCATCTCACTACGTTTGAACAAAACATGAGATCAGATAAGAATGGGTTGATTTTTTTGTAACTGTGCTCCTGCTTTATTTTTTCATCACGTCATCACTGTGAAAATCAATCTTTCAAACATTTCTTTTAGGTGTAAAACGTTTCGTCGACTCCTGATTCACTCTGGAAACTTTAAAGTACACAGCTCTAAAACTTCAATGACCTTAAAGATGATGTTATTTCATGTGTCATTATATGAAGTGTTTCCCATGATTCTCTTGTTCTGTGTCTAGTTTGGTCTTGGTCTGTATAACCTACAGCTTTGTTCCACTTTGACAAAGTCGTCAAATTCAACGTTGACTGTAATAAATGTCACTTATAACCATGTCAGGCAAAAATCTGGCAAAACACACAGGAAATGTTTGCTTTATCAATTTAATACAGAAATCAGCTGTTTTTAAAGGAATGGCAACAAAAACCCAAAACGTCTGACACTGAAAATCCATCTTGAAACAATGAATTTTCCAAGAACAGAAAATTAAAAGGTCACGTTGAATCACAGGCGGTTTAATAATTCTATTCAAAGCTGGGTGTGGTTCAGACTGGTTCGTATTTATAATATGCATTCAAAAAAAACACAAAAAAAACACAAAAATCTAAAAAACACGAATTTAATGCAGGATCCAAAACTACCAGGATTACACAGAGTGATTTAGAAAGTAGCAGCTGATCCTGAATCAGACTGAAATCACATGATTAAACCATAACAACTAACCTACAAAATGATTCAAAAAGCCTTTAGTTTCTCCTTTGAATCCACCAAACACAAACAACATCAAACTTACAAATAAAAGTGAGGATCCAGGTGAAATGTGCCATAATTATGAATAATATGTCCCGTTGTGGCGCACGAGCTGCTGAACTGTGCACAAAGTACAAACTGTTTGAAATGAAATGAGATGAAATGAGAGGGACTTTTTATTAAGAAGAAGAAGACAGAGACACATTGACCACGAAACGTAGGTTTAAGGCAGAACACGGAAGACTGAAGAGTTTCCATTCGATCCGTCTTCAAACTCCGGATGTCACCACGAGTTGACGCTGCAGAGTCGGATTTTTAGGTTTCGTTTCTGCAGAAAATGTCAATGTATCCGAGGTCACAAACAACTGGAACCTGTTAAAATAAAGGCGCACGAAATGTCCCGCGTTTGAAGGAGAAAAGAAATCCACACGGAGCATTAACAACAACTCCAGCTTTTATTTGACCTGTTAGAATGATGCTGAAAAATCTCCTATGTGTTGAAATGAAACCTACGGCTCTGGATGAGAAACCATCCACGCCTTCACGGTGACGAGAAACGAAAGTTAAGACTGAATTTAAAACACCGGAGTAAACACTGAGCTTCAGAGAGCTTCAGCAGGAGGAACGAGGAGAGTGAAGAGGAGTGAAGTGAACATCAGACACGATGAAGGCACACAGAACACCAGAGAGGTAAGAAACACCAACACAGGACGAGCTGCAGCTTCGAAACCATGTGCACAATAGACGTGCCTTAATCTGCACATTTCCACAACATTTGTGGACATTTGTCTGCGGCATTAATGCGCAGTCGCACTTTGAAACAAAACTTACTGTCGGTGTTGGTCATCGCTTTCAATTACTGCGAACTGACACAGAAGAGGAAGAACTGGAAGCCTCACGTTACATCCAATACGATCTAATATATAGACATGAATACAAATAACGCAGCCTGTTTTTATACAGAATATTATCATATATGTCTCTATATACTGTATGTAGTAACTATACATCCTCTGGAAATGTACAACATATGGAATAAACATAGTAAAATGTCTAAATGTACATATACTGAACTTGAATAATAATCGAAATATATGAAGTAAAAACACAGGTACAAATTATAGACGAAACTTATTAAAAAGTAGAAGAATTTCCTGAAAAGTTGAGGATCAGTGAAGTAAAATATACAAACACTGACAATAAAAATAAATATAAACAGTCCATATGATGATTAAAGAATACAAATAATAATAAAATGGAGAATAGTAGAATCTGTTGTTGTTTTCTCATTGTTTCATTTGTGTCAGATTGTCAGATGTTTCACTTGTTTATTGCAGGGTTCTTCTCTACTGGTTCCTCAGCTGCAGTTTAGTTGGTGAGTACAAAACATCACAAAGCGGTTCCTTCGGGTTTTTACCAGAAGAAACGTTGTGACTTCAGCCAAACTTCATTTCTTTACTCAGAAAAGTGTTCTATTTGTATCACTTCTTTTCTTTTTGCCGCCGTGGTGAAGGTGGGCTGTGGTGGTGAAAACGGTCACTTATTTGACAAAAGCAGGCGTTGCGTTCACTGTTCACGGTGCGTTCACTGTTCCTCTCAGACACTACCTGTCCCACCTCTTGCTTAGATTAACTTAGTACAAGAAAGTAAACACATTTTCATCTCCAAAAAGTACAAATATATAATTTAGAGCCATAGATATTGTTGTAAACTACCCATCCCTGGGAGGGGCGTGGCCTAACCCTGACCAACCAGCTGATCTCATGTTAAGACCTGATCAAGGTCCTTGTCTGAGGCAGCTCATGGTTTGGATTCCATGTGTTTATTTCCAGACTCTCTGGTGCAAGATGCATTATCGGAGTAAGTTTCCTTCGTCGTAGTTATTGCCAGTCCTTTGTTTTATATTGTTTTGGTAAGATTTGAGACCATTAGTTATGGTTTTCCTTTGACTTTTAGCCTCAGTCATCCGTGTACCAGTGTTAGCACATTTGTACATCGTTTCATTCGTTCATTGAAAGGACAATAAATATGTGGAAACCCGCGTTCCTTTGCAGAGGATGTTACGTCTATCAGAACCCGGCATTTCCTACGTGGTCTTGCGAGCTGGAACGTCTGGGCGTCGGACGTGGACCGAGGAGAGCGAGGACAGCAGCACAAAGAGGGGACACAGCGGAGGAAACCAAGGACATGTGGACACAACAACAGAACAAACTGAGGACATTAAGACTATGAAGAAGCAGCTTTTTATTACACAAGACACCTTGGCTTTAAAAAAGGAAAATGACTCCAGAAGCTCGTCCATTCCAGACACCACCAACTCCAGTGGAACCTGGCATCCCTTCCCCAACAAGTACCTCCAGAGCCTTCACAGTCCTCACCAGCGCTGCCCAACATCCCACACCCATGGTCTTCACCGCTGTTCATTCCTCCATCACCACTCAGACTTTCAGATCCACCTCCACGCCTCGGCTTTGCATCATAGCACGTCATAGTTCATAGATATTTCAAATGTGTTCCATAAAAGTCTGTTTCCAGACCTTCTGGTGTCAGATCCATTATTTGAGTAAGTCTCCTTTGATGTAGTTATTGCCTCTACTTTTGTTTTCTAGTGTTTTTATAAGATTTGAGTCCATTAATTCTGGTTTTGCTTTTTAGCCTCAAAGTCATCTGTGTTCCATCAGTAGCACATCTGTGCATCATTTAATGTTTTCACTGAAAAGACAATAAAGACCTGTCAAACACCCTGGTCCTGGCGTCGTTTCTGAGGCTCTACTGAACGTCTTTGTTACACCTAGTGAATCAATATTTTGTATAATAGAGTGCCATATGACATGTTTAAGCACATTTTAAATTCGAAGGCAGCCGACAGTCTTTATGTTTAAGTGTTGTGACCTCCGGTTGATCTATGGGTTGTTGTTGCTCCCTGTCCTTTCAGACTCCTCTTCTCTGTACTCCAGTTCTCTTCTGTCTGTCACCTCCAAAGTGGGAAACCAGGCCATGCTTCCCTGCAGCTGGAAGTCGCACCTGGGCGAAACTCCGTCCGTCTGCCACGTCCAGTGGAAGTCTCTCATCGACACGGTGTTCGAACAGCGGGGAGGACTGAAGTGGGAGTCCACAGAGCTCATGGGCCGGGTGGAGGTCCCCGAGGTCCAGCTCGCGTCCGGAGACTGTTCGCTGATCATCAACGACGTTCAGATGGAAGACGCGGGACAATACGAGAGCTTCATGGTGGTGGACGGAGCCAGATCCAAAAAAACCAGAGTGTTCATTCAGACCGTCAAACTGTTGGTGGTCGGTCAGTTTCTGATCCTTTTGTTCTCCTTTTATTTTCCTCGTCTGCTTTTTGTTCTCTCATCTTTCTGATACTTCAGTTCCATTTTTCACGTTATTTTCTTCATTTCTTGTCTTTTCTCATCTGCTCATAAAAATCTTTTTTTTTTTTAAATGTCCACTTTTGTCGCTTATCTTTTATCAGATTTTTCTTATTTTTCTTTTTTTTCTCTTGTTGTCATCATCATCTATTACACGCGTTCTCATTTCACATCATTCCTCTTGTGGTTTGTCTCTATAAACCTATTGGTTTGTACTTGATCTTTAATAATTCCAGTTTCTTTCGTCTCCTCAGACCATAAACTGTACCAGGTGAAGCATCCTGGTGAGGATTTGGTTCTGGATCTCCACACTCCTCACTCCATGAGAGTGGTCTTCCAGGGCAGGTCAGCCACTAAAACAAACATGACGAGTTGTGCAGTGTTGTAAAGGTGTCAGGTGTTCATCCTGGATGAGGTCAGGTCTGGACGAATCTGAGACTCTGAGAGCGAGAATAAAAATATCTAAGATAAGACGACTCCGTTAGGATGAAAACAGGTTCTCAGCATAAAACAAGTAACACGAGTCAGATGTTAATTCGACCAAGAAACTGCATATATGAATATATTTATGTAGAATAAAGAGCAAGAGAAGAGCATTACGGTACGTCGCTCTCGTCTCTTATTTGATTGTTTTTTATATTTACTCCCACCTTAATGTTAACTTTCTTTCCAAAATATTTATGAAATGTGCCCACTCTTGCGTCTTACTCTTATTTTCCATCTTTGCTTCCACTTAAATGCTTATTTCTTTTGTATGAAAAGACGCCCACTTTTCAAAAATCCTGCATGAGACGGATGCGTCGTAGACGTCTGGTTGTGAGTCACAGATGAAAGAGTCAACCATGATGGAAAAGTCTTCACGAACCGAACCTTTCACTAACACTAGATTTAACATGAAAACGTCACGTGTTGAGGTTTTACTCCTGAGCCGTTTGGAAATAATAGTAATTATGAGGCGGCGGCGCCAGGAAGCTCTTTATCTGTGTGTCCATCCACTCACTGGATGTTTGGTGAAAATCAGCATCAGTGACATTAAACAAAGACTAAAACTAGTGAAAAATGATTTATTTAACTGAAATATAAATAAAAACTAAACTGAAAGACTAAGTAAAAATAAGAAGTCATGAACATTTGTAAACGTTAAGGACTGATGAGCTTCTCTCTGCGTCTGTATATTTGTACCTTTAAGACCAGATACATCTGTAACGTGATGATGTTACTTTTACAAACGTGACGTTTAAACCGTCGTCCACAGGAACAGCTCGGAGTGGTCGTCTCTGTGGTTGAGGGGAGACAAGGACAACAAGCGTCTGTGCAAACATCCTGTTAAAGAAGAGCTGACGGTAAAGAGTGTGAACCTGTCGGACCATGGGACGTTCAAGGTCCTGGATGAGAACGGCTTGGCCATCAGCACCGTGCAGCTCTCTGTGGAGGGTACGAGTCTGAACCTCACGTCTCCTGGTCAATCATTAATCAGCTGAACGTTGATGTGGAGGATTTACTGCTTTTCTCTGCTTTGAAACCATCATTTACACCTGATGTTGTGTCTCCACAGAAAGATCCACGACTCTGAAATTCACGGAATTTGGTGAAATCCCAACAGGTGAGAAGAAATACTTTCATATTCTGACAGAGTCACTGGAATTTTATTAAACTCTACAGTAAAAAAGTAGTAAAATAAATCATTTCTTTTATCTGTAACATTGACATCATGAGGTTTGACTGATTAAATCACCTCAATCAATCTCTGGTTTTATCGTTTAACTTCAAACTGATTCCTTTAAAGTAAATGTTTGATTTCAACCCAAACCAGTATTTTTATTTGTCTTTCATCTGTTTGAGACTTTTCATAACAGCTGAATGTAGAAATGTGACAGAGTCACATCATGAATTAGATTAAAAGTGAGAAACAGATCAAGTATTTGTCTATAAATACGTATCAGACTCTGGTTTCTTGATGTGGTTTAATCGTCCGTCGTCTGTTTTTCAGGCGACGCTGCCAGAAGCAGCAGCTCAGCTCTTCTCTTCTTGTCGTTTCTTCTTCTGAGTTTCCAGATTCTCCATCTGCTCTGAAACACACTCACATCACAACAACCGTCTCATATAATCAAGGTTTTTCTCGTGTAGGTCATCTATATGTTTGAACGGTGGAGGTGAGTCATGTGTGGGATCAAACTGTGGCGGGTTTACCAACACCAGTGTGAAATGTGTGAAATGAGTTTTGTTCAACGTCAGACACATGAGACCAGTCGTGTTTTCATCACTATATCAAAACTACGTATGTGAGACTCAGATCCAAATGGACGGCAGTGAAACGAGGACGTGGACGTTTTCTGTGAAAAGCTTCTAAGACACAACGTCTGTTTTTTTTAAGGATGAGCTGATTTTCTGTCTTTAAATCATTAAAGAAAAGTCGAACCGTAGTGAATTCATCTACGAACGGTATCGTCTGTTTCTGTGTGACGTGATTGATCTCATTGGTCGGATGGAAATCATTAAAAACACGTCACTGATCCTCGTCGTGAACTCGTGACATGTTTCTACTTCAGGAAACAGAAGAAAACACTAGTTTATAACTAAACAAAGTCTAAGAATATGAGTATGTCGTTTTTACAGCAGAGACTTGTCTTTTTAATTACATCTAAAACTAAGACTTAACTAATCTGTCCAGTATTAACTACATGTTAAGTATCTCAGAACTATTAAATACATGAACTACACACATTAGTTAACTGTTAGTTAAAGGTTATTACTGCATTAACTAGTGTTAATTCATGTATCCCTCATTTTAAAGCTTGTTAAAGTTATGTGGTTAATCTCCAGAACTGGTTTTGTGAAAGAAATAATCCAGATGTAATGATGTTAAACATCTAGTGTCTGAAATGTCGCTGAAGGCATCAGGACGTTTTTTTACTGAATCTGTGTGAAAATCACATCTTTCTCCCTTTAATTTTAAATTCTGTGTTTTGTTTCTTGTTTAGGGTAAATCATAAAATCAACATAAATGTAAAATTAAAAGGAGAAAGACGTGATTTTTGCCTTAAATGTTCCAAATATAAGATTAGATCCGGATTATTGACCCATGAACCTCAGTTCATTAAAATATGAAGACTTACATTTAGTGGATTTTGTAGACTTTCAGATTAGTTTTAGATGTCATTTAAAAGCCTGTTTCTGTTTTAATCCACTTTAGAAGTGAGGGTTTAGTTTAAAACTAGTGATTCCTAAAGTAGAAACATGTCACTGAGCTGAACGAAGCTGAGCGGTTCCGTGTTTTTAATGGACTTCATCACAGATCAAGAAGATCCATCAGGATCCACGTTCACGGACCACACTGTCTGTAGATGGATTCACTGCTTCAGAGGATTTAATGAGGCTTCTCTCAAAGACAATGTGAAAAGTTGGACGGAGTTCCAAAAGAAATGCTCCAAAACATTTCTGCAGCTTTGACACAAGATCCAGCTCAGAGTATGAGATTTATTTTTCCAGTTTCCAGTCAGATTCTCATTTTTTATGACTTAAAGTGAACTGATCCTTTAAAAGTGAACATTAAACTCTCCAATCAGAGTAAAACACTCCATGTTCAGTCAACTGTACAGAAAATAAAAAACATATGACGTGATAATGAAATTCACAGATATTGTATAATTCTGTAAATTAGATGAAGGTATTTTCTACACATTTCACTGTAATTTAAATACAACACAAACAGTCCCAGCTGTTAATATTAAACCTGCTCCAGTTCGTTTCCAGTTCGTTTTCTTGTCTTTACTAACGCAGATAAATCACTTTTTACATTTAACATCAGCAGACGTATGTAGCTACGTTTATTTTTAGTTCTTGCTTTGAATCTTTTCCTTCTTGATGATTTGATCGATTGGGTTTATTTTAAAGGACAAGTTCACACTTTTCAAAGCGTCTTAAAACATCAACCAACATTTACATTGAATTTTTCTATATAAACAAACCATTATTACTGTTACAGACATTTTAAGAAAATAAATGTTTTCTTGAATTCAGTCCTCGTTGAGGATGTTTTAAAGGAATGTTTTGTGACACAAACACTGATTGAAGATGGATTTAAGAGTGAAAACCTGAGAAAAAGGATGAATCTTCTTTGAATGTTGAGAATCTACAAACTTTACATTTTTGTTGTCATTTATCAGAAGAGAAACTATTAAAACCTGTGAATATCAACGTGTGAACATATTGAATATATTCACAAATCTTTACATGTGATTAAATTATTATTGTTTGTTGTGAAACTGAATTAAAAAAATCTAAATAAAACACAAACATCGTGTCGTTCTGTCGAGGTTTATTGTTCGATTTACA
Source organism: Coranthus polyacanthus (assembly GCA_037367275.1). NCBI lineage: Eukaryota > Metazoa > Chordata > Actinopteri > Kurtiformes > Apogonidae > Coranthus > Coranthus polyacanthus. Next base: position 1,105,655 of record JAPQRN010000003.1, on the reverse strand, counting down.
TTTACACAGATTCTCATAAATAAAAGCAACACAATGGAATCTGTACGAGAACAAGGCACAAAGCGACTTCATACAAACTAGAGCTGCAACATTAATCTACTATTAAACCAACCACGTTTTGATCACTGATTCGACAGGTTTGAGTCATTTTTTAAGAGAAGAAAAACTCAACATTCTCTGATTCCAGCTTCTTAAATGTGAATATTTCTTTTGACAGTAACTGAAGATCTTTGAGTCGTGGATCAAACACTCACATTTTTCACCATTTCCTGGTGTTTTCTGAAGAAGAGACACATGAATCATGGAAATAAAGTCATTCGCAGCCCGACTAGAACACACACACACACACACA
>JAPQRN010000003.1:1077412-1105203 GCA_037367275.1 Coranthus polyacanthus | reverse complement strand
ACACACACACACACACACAGGTGTTTTTTCCTTCTGTCTTTTGTCCAAATAAAAAGAACAAACGAACACGTAAAAGCGTCACCGTCAACGCACACGTTTTGGTCCTGATGCAGTAACTGCTCAGTCAGTTTGATAGAAACCACGTCTGTCGTAGACGTTTACTGAGCTGTGAACGGTTTTTAATGGATAACACATCATCAGACGTATCGTGTAAAGTCTAATATTCCACTATTACTCCCAGCGTCTCCGTTTTCTCTGAATTAGACCTTTTGACTAAAACGTGTGGGATATGACGATGTTAACCCCTAGTTTTAATCTGCATCCAGACAGGAATTTTAGTGGAATATTCATTTTCATTAGTCATGGAAACAGACTATTAGGAATTTTGTCTTTTTCGGAATAAGGGCAGAAAACAGAATATTTTGTGCATGTAAACGTAGTCAGTGTTGAGCATTAAATATGTTTAGAACTACATTATAGTGTGTTATTAATCATTTATCACAGGTTTAAACTGTTCAGTTTGCAAAAAGAAACATCTGAAAAACATGTCAGCGTTGATGAGTGGAAGCTCAGAGACGAACGACTCCGACGGGTCCATGCGGAGCCGCTGCTCCATTCCCATCTTCAGTCCAGACTCAGCCCAGTTTGCGTCGTGTTTCTCAGTCAGCGTCAGACTCCAGGTGTTTCTCGTGCATCGTGTTTCAGATTCACCCGTGGTCCCGCAGCAGCTCCTCCCGGTTCAGTTCAGACTCGGCGTCCGGATCCGTCTGTTAGAAGTTGGGTTTGTGTTTCTTCACCTCCACCATGAGGTGGTGCAGGTTGATGAGTTCGGAGCGGACGGCCAGGCTGCGGAACGTCGGCTGGTTCAGGATCTTGTGGAAGCCGTGGTAGTACTGGATGAGCTGAGTCAGAGCTCCCTGCGAGACGAAGCAGAGGGACAAAGAACAGCATGAGAACCGAGAGGAAAAACTGTACAACAACGCTTTACTATTATATGTGAAAACACCTCGTAACCCAGGTTTTAGTTGCATCCGTGTAGGAAATTAACCCCAGTGTCACCTGGATGATGCTGGTCCCGTTCTTAAAGTTGGTGAAAGACCTCATGACGTCTTGACTCATCGACTCCACCGACTGTTTCCACGTTCCGGAAAAACCACGAACCAGCTGCGTGATGCGAGCTGCAAGGAAGGACGGGACGGATTAAAGCATCTGACGACTTCATGTTTTCTCTTCTCAATGTGAGAGTTTGGTTTGTTTCTCGTTTTTCACTTTAAAAAGATAAAAACTGCACAGACGTGAAACAGAGACGGGTTGTGTTTTCGAGTCTTTCGTTTCCGTCTCACCTTCTTCGTTCTTCAATCGGTCCAGCTGCCCTTTCTCCATCAGAGCCTCGGCCTCCTTCACAAACGCTATCATCCCCCCGAACGGAGGCGACAGAATCTCCTCGATGAACTCCTGAAAGAAGAGGAGATGACGTCACGGTTCAGGTCCTTTTAGTCTCTACGTCTGTATCAGAGCTTTGTTTATTAAAACCCGAACGGGGACGAGGTCTGAAAATGATGGAGGTCTTGTGTGTCTTACATTTAAATAAATACAAAAAACAAGAAGGAATCAAATGAGAATAAATTAAAAGTTTAACAAATGGCAAGTAATGGGAAGGAAGTTAATCTGCACATATATATAGAATTATTTACGACTGCGTTTCCCAAACATATGAGTCCAGTCCTGTAACTGGACTCATTTTCCCATAATCCCTCTGTTCGTACCTGTGTCCGGGCCAGAAGCAGCTGCTGGAAACCTTCCACCTCTTTACTGTCGTCTGCCGCCCTCTCCTGGACAAACACAGACAAAACAAACAGGATGAGGGTCGGTTTAGTCGATGGGATGAGCGTTAAACGTCTCCTTCACCAAACCTGGATCTCACCATGAGGACGCTGAGCATCATGTCGTAGTTGTTGATGAGGAAGATGAGCTGATCTCTCCTCGACGGAAACTCTGCCGCCATCTTCAGCACAAAGTTTTCCACCTCCACCTGCAAAGACACGTGGACGTTTCATGTCGCAGCATTTTTATTATATATTTACTTATGTAAAGAATTACTGATAATAACAACCTGCTCTGTGAAGAAGTATAACATTGATTTCACATGATTCTAGACACAAAAACATAGCAAACTGTTTCTGCTTCAGGGTCATTTAATGATCAGGAACTAATTTCTTGTATCTATATTTTTTCAGCATTTGAAAAAAGAGATTTCTTCAAAGAATCCAGAAAACTATGTTGTACTGGTGCGGTATTTCGTCTTCAGATGATTTGACGTGTTGTATTAACGAAGCCGTGCGTTACCTGCAGCTGACCCAGCAGAGCGTTAGTTCTCTCGTTGGGAAACGTCTGGTTGATGCTGACGATGGCCGATGAGAACTCAGCATATCGACGTGTGATCTGAAACGACACGGTGATCATGATTATCAATTTCATTCATTAACTCCACACGGTCAGAGTGGGTCTGTGAGGCTCATACGTAGTGTGGTCTGGTGTCCAGGACTCCCAGTTTCTGAGGGTCCGTGTTCCGGATGCTGTGGATGTTCATCTCCAGGATGAGCTCGAACCTCGGCCACAGCAGCTCCAACACGGCCTCCCAGTACCTGGAACGCACACCTGTCTTTAGACTCTATTTCAGGACTTGTGGAACACTTTGAACATTAAAAGCTTAAAACTGACTTGTCGAGAGCCGGGATGTTCCTCTTGGCTGTGATGGCTCTGAAGCGGAGGATGATATGGATGCACAGGAAGACGGCGATGCTGTCGTAACAGTCTGACACATACGTGGACATGCTCTTCTGCAGAAACACACACACACTAGTCACTGTTTTCTCCACGGAAGTTGGTGAATTTGTATCTAGACTACACTCTGCGTGTCCTGCTTTTTTAAAGGCCTTAAGGGTCAAACAAGATGTTGTTTCATAAAAAAAATAAAAAAGAAGAAAAAGAAGCACCTGTAACTTAATTTTTAGTCCACGTAGTTCAGTCATGACCAGTTCAGGAGGTTCTGGCCTTCAGTTTGGGAACTATTAACGTAACCTCCTTAAGCATTTTAAGCCTTTATTCTTTAAGATTACAAACAAGGAGAGGGAAAGTGTGGCTGTTTTCCAGCAGAGTCAAATAAACTAAATGTTTGCTGTCAGAAACATGACAATATGACACTTTTTCCATTACGTTACTGTTAATTTAGCAGTAATTCAATGAAAAAATGAAGAGACGAGGATAAGCCAATAAACTCAACAAACAGACTTTTTGAAGGTTCAGTAGAGTTCAGTGAGTTCAATATTTTATGCACCAGCAGAAACACAGTTCATACAGGTTTATACTTCTGCATCAGGGTTTACAGAACAGCTGGAGAAACCTTGCAACTGAAACAAGGAGAAGCTGCTGCCGTACCAGAAACATGCTGAGTGTTTTTCCCATGATGCTGTTGAAGAGGTCGAGGGCGGAGTTTCCCGCCACCATGAAGAAGTCGGACAGGAAGAGGAACTCCCTGCAGCCGTTGTCCAGCAGAGCGTAGTGTTGACTGCGAAACAACGTCTCATATGGATACTGAGGAGGGACAGAAAGGACAGGAATCAGTTCAACAAACCTCCTGCTGACTGGGGGCAAAGATGACCCATTTCAAATGTTTTTACATCAGGAACACGCTGTCTGACGTAAAAACAGAGATGGTTCAATGGTCATTACTTCACTAAATATTTCCCAAAAGCTGCCACTAGATGTCAGTGTCGATCAAACTGAAGGAAATACTGACTGAAATAAATCTATACATAAAATCAAGCAAAGGAGCAGGAGTTTTATAAAGACCATGTCTTCTTCACATTAGTAATTAACAATAACCCTTTTAAAATACATTTTTAGATTTGACAGTATTTATTCCCAATGGACAAAACACTGTGACACAGTGTTTTAGAAAATGAACCCGCCTGTGTATTCATAACTGATTAACTCATATACTTTTTTTTAAACAAAGAGTCACAGATGTGAGATTTTTCTCCTTTTGTCGATTGAAGTATTTTTTGTTTTTAAGCTGTACGTCATGGATTTTCATGTGGATGTTTGAGAAATCTGAACCAAATGAAACCATCAGTGCAGAGTCAAGATGATCAGTAGGTTTTTTATCTCTCATCAGACTGACGCCGTCTCACCCTGCTGTCTCCTCTCTGAGCCGTATGAGGGACCAGGATGGGACCCTCCAGCTCTGCAGGACTCAGTATCGCCCCTCGCTGGCCGAGGGTGAAGATGGTGTTCCTGCTCTTCAGGGACGGTTTGGAGAAGAAACCTGAGGTTGGGAGTCAAGGAACGTTTCTCATCTCTCAAAAAAATATCTAATTTGACTGTGGTGGAAAACAGCTACACCTTGTGTCTATTTGTTTGCTCTCATCTTAAAAAATAAAGGCTGAAAATGACAAAATTATATATATACGTTTTAAAGATAAGACGTTAAGTCAGTGGTCCCAAAGTGAAGGTCCGTTTTTATGGTTCATTGTGTATTTTTCTATTTATTATTCATTATGTTGCTTTTAATTCGAGTGTATTTTTTAACTTTCAACATTTGTATTGCTTTAAATTCAGTTTTTCTGCATTTTTTTTTACTTTTTGTCTGTGAAAAGTACAACATAAACACATTTTACTAAATAGATGACGCACACTGTGGTTAAAGGATATCTTTCTTGGCCGTGTCTTCGACTCCCATCAGGTCGTCTTTGTCTGCCACCTCCTCGTACTGCACACAACAAACAACAAACATGTTCAGAAAAGGCGTGTTCTTGGTTCTGAAGAAACACTGAAGAAACGTCGTGAACCCACTGACCTGCACTTTGAGCAGACGGCCGCTGTACGACTTGAAGTAACTGTAGTAGATTTTACTCATCGTGTCCACGTACTCGTCTCTGATCTCCTTAGCAACCGTCCTCTCATTGGCCAAAAGGAACTGATAGAAGAATCTGCACAGACGAGTCTTAGTATTATTTATCTTTCGTTTTCCTGCGGGTTCACACCTTATTTTACAAGTTCTAACAAGTAATGCATGACGGACACTAATGACATCTGCACCAAAAAGTGTCCAAACTTTACCGTTTCCTTTCTCTAAACAATAAAGTCTCCTGTAAAGAATCAAAACCAGCAGTGAGTCATGTCCTCGCCTGTATTTCAGCAGGGTGTTCTGTGGGATCTGGTAGTTGGTCATGGGTTTCCTGAAGGAGTAGATCTTCTGAAGAATAAACTCTCTGATCTTTGACACGGCCTGAAGTGAAGCACAAGATTTATTTATAAAACAGATTTCAAAGAGCGTCACAGAAAACAACACATGAGAAAAAGTTAAAAAATCTAAATAACAATAATAATACAATCATAGGAGTAATGACAAATCATAAAGCCTATGTTAAAACTTTAAAAGACACATTTAAAAATGAAGTCAAATCATGTAAATGCATAAAAAAACATGGCAAATGTACGCACATAAAAATGCAAATAAAGATAGAGGAAGAAGAAAGTCTTTGGACAAAAGGTTGCTAGAACATTTATACACATTTATACACATACAAACTGACTGTAACGCAGACAGATTAATGACAGAGAAGTTGTTTTTATCATGACAATGACATCAAGGAGAAAATGTAAAAGGCCGAGGGTTAAAGCGTCTCCTGTGTCTCACCTTGAGTTTGAGGCGGTCCACGATGTCCTGGATGTCGGAGCAGGCCAACGTCTCCCTGAAGCTCAGCTCTTTGGCAAAGTTGATCTTGTTGTTGAGTTCGTGCAGTTGCTCCAGAAACTCCTGCTCCGTCACAGGACTGTCCAGGATCGTACTGCAGAGAAAAACACCAAAACCTTCCCTTTCAGAGCTGCAACTACTAACGGATTAAACAATTAGTCGATTGAAAAATAATCTGTATCTGTTCTGATAATGGATTAATGACTTCAGTGATTTTAGAGTCAGTTGGGTCTTTTTTATGTTGGAAAATTTCAGAATGAAACAGGTGAGGGATTATTTTTCTTAACTGACAGTCCAAAACATACAGGCGTCCATTTGAAAATTAAAAACTCAGCAGAGATGGAGGCAAATCGCACACACGAAAAGCTGTAACAGTCAAGCCTTGTCTTTTTTCTTATAGTTTAATGACTGATCCCCCAAAGCTCTCAGCTCCAGTGTCATCATTACACTCACGTTAACCGATTTCTGATATTTCTGACCGCCACTGTCTCACTTACGAGATCATGGCCCCGGGCACCACCAGCTCGTCCACCAGCTGACTCAGGTGACTGCGAACCGCCTGCCTGTTCTTCAGCCGGACGTTCATACTGACTGACTGCTGCTGCAGAGTCTGGATCTCACTGCTGATGGACGACAGGTCGCTCTGGAAGCCGCTCAGCATGCCCTCCATACGCTGTTGGACACACGGACATATGGAAAATCAGGCACACGAGGCTGCTGTTAGTTCACTGCAGAATGAGCTCACATCATCCCGCAGTGGATTGTGGGAGGAACGAGGCTGAAGGGACATCTCTTTCTTTCTTACCTCCAGTATGGAGTCACAGGCGGTGATCTGGTTGTGCAGCAGAGCGATGTTCTGACTCTCCTTGATGTCTGAAATACGACTGGTCAGGAAAACACAGCAGTGACAAGGAGGAGGAACTAAAATATGCACCTTTCATGATTAAACAAACTGTAAACTGAAGCTGAAATTGAATGACTTTTGTCTCAATGAAACCTATCAAACCTGAGTCAAACCTTGTTTAAAGCTGCTGAGCAAAAGTACCATAATTACCTTTCAATATATTGTAATTCAAGTGGTTTTGATTTGATTTGGACCAAGAGGAGAAGCTGCAGAACAAAGGGGTGGATTTCCCCCCAGATCTCCTGCAGCTTTAAATATGACTGGGGTGCGGTTTACAGGTGACATTAATTAAAGGATACAGTCTTTGATGGAGGCCTGTTCGATCCTCTGCAGCTCCGTCTCCACCTGTTTGGAGTACTGACGGAGGTCCACGCCCTGAAAACAACACATACATAATGTAGGGTGCACTTAAAAAACCTGACTGTGACTGAAGGGAGTGGTTTAGACTCAGCACATCAACAAATAACAGGCGGAGTCAAAGAGGAAAACAGTGGAGATATAAACATGTCAAGACAACATTCAATATAAAATCATCAATTATGTTTCACGTGAGCGGTTCATTTCCTTAACATTGACTGAAATCCTTCAGATTAGAGATTCCAACTGAACTGTTTACGTGGACACTAAATAACGTGATGTGAGAAGATGAGTGTTTACATGACTCGAAGCAATAGAACAACAGAACTTGTTTCTCACCGTTTTGAGCGCCTCCTTCACCAGGTCGTCCTCCAGATTGGCCTGAATGTGAACTGAAAAGACAAAGAGATGCAGTTACAGACAGACAACGCGGTGACACTTTGAGAGGAAAACATGTTTTAAACAGAGTAATGTAATAATTTCAATAAGATTAAATAAAAACTGTCTCTTACTGTCAACTTCATCCAAGATAAACTCATCAGTGGTGAGGTCCAGCTCCCCTAAGTTTAAGTTGGTGACGTCTGCATCCGTTTTCTGAAACAGAATCACAAATAATTATGTTTCTAATAAGAAATATATTGCAAAGCATATTTAATAATAATAATGAGAAACAAAATCTTCAGTTTTCCTCCAGATTTACCAGAGGAAAGCAACAAATTCTCATCTTTAAGAAGCTACAACCTGTTTTTTCAATCAGTTATAATGTAATTAAAACACTAAGTATTGCAGGTCTTATACTTTGACAAAAGGCTTAAAAACAACATTTATTTCCTGTCATTTTACCAAACAACAACTTATCATATGAAGGTCAAACGAATCAGGACTTGAACAGGTAATGAAAACAGCTCCTGTGTCACATTTAATCAAACAACACAACCATGAATGTATGTAACCTGTATGACATGCTGTGAGCTGATTTACGATTTCTGTCAGTGTTCTGTTTCCCTGACATTATCCGATCACGTATTTTCTACATGTTTACTGTTTGCTAATAAAAACACAAAACAAAATATAACCTGCTGTGTTTTGACAGGATGCTAACAGCTAAGCTAAAGCGGAAACAATCAGCATACATTAACTCTTACATCAGTGTTTTCACATCCATTTAAAGATCTGTAATCAGTAGCGCGTATCTGCTGAATATTTATTTATTGTCAATATTCCCAGTTAATACAGTGTCTTTAAAAGAACGTTAAGTCACAGGACCATTGATGCTAACAGGATGCAGCGCCGACAGAGCGCGTCAACAGCAATAAAATTTTTTCATTTTCTATCAAAACCCCTGATTTAAACAGCCGCAAGTTAAACTCACCTCGTCCTGTAGATATGCCATCGCGATTTCGGTAGGGTTTCCAGGTGTGTTTACATCGAGGCCAGCTCCAACAGCAGCTGCAGCAGTTACCTCCGCCATTGCGGCGAATTTAAGCTAACATTAAAAAAACCTACAAATTTAAAGTTCCTCTTCTTCCGTCTCAGGGAGAAAAAAAAGCGTTTCTATGTTTATAAACCAAAAAACATTTAATACGAATTTATATAATGTTAGGTACATCAAGGAATATATTATTAGCGTATATGTGTTTCATAAGAGTGATTTAAAAGAGTTATATGCTTGTTTTTTAATGGTTCCCAGTCGGACATATTCAAAAGGGTGGACTAACTTCCCGTCATCCGCGCTTCAAACCCTCGCGAGACGCGGCGCGGCTTCCTCTTCGCACGGAACCTACTTCCAAGATGGTGAGTATGTTTTCTACCAACATGGACTAGTTTAAAAATCCTTGATCATCGGGCTTTAATAACACTCTGTTGTCACTTTTATAGCCTCGCCGAATCCTGCACAGTCTGTGTGTTTATGTAAAAGTTGAATTGTTGAGATATTAGAGGTAGAAATTGATTTATTAGCGCAGTTTGGCGTTAACGTTGAGCTGATTGTCGCTAACTGGCGCCGATAAGACCTAAATTTACATTTTCTGACTTTGGCTACACTTCACGGACTTTCTGTTAAGTCCCGCTTCTAAACTATACTGCGACTAGACTATACTTTGAATATAACTATGCTTGTTGAGTAATATCTGTGTATTTGGAGCCCGCTAGTAGAAGAAGCTAACTAGCATTTCCCATTGGTCCCGTGTTAGCATGTTGGATCCGCCGTGTCAGGTCAGGAGGAGCCGGTAGACGTGAAATTGGTGAAAAACTAAAGAATGATGTGAGCCAAAGTTTTTTAAATTCAGCGTTTTCACCGTCTGCAAAGTGTGAGGTTGTAAAGAGGACATTATTGCACATTATTGTTTTTCATTCTTGTGTCGTTAGATTTGTAAATCAGCAGGTTGTTGAAGTAAATACTTGTGCAAAGAAAGTTAAAATCTTGAAACTCGACTGGACCCTGTGCATTGATGTTTGTGTATAGTAGCTTATGTTGTGCATTTGTCTCTAATGGGAATTTTCCAGAGGGGACAAATAGAAGTATCCGAAAACTGAACTAAATAGTTGTGAACAGTAAATGTTCTGCTCAGAGGCAACTACTTTATTTTGTTCGTATCTTGAGTGTTTTCTGAGGAACTAGCTACAAGTGCAGAGATGTACAAACTGGTTTTAATGGATACGTCGACACGCTGGAGGCAGACACGTCTTCATCTTCATCACCAGTCGTGGTAACATGTCTGTATGTTGTGTTTCAGTCTCTGGTCATCCCTGAGAAGTTCCAGCACATTCTTCGTGTTCTGAACACGAACATCGATGGTAGGAGGAAGATCGCCTTCGCCATCACTGCCATCAAGGTGAGTTGGTCTTAAAATCTGCCTTGTTGTGGTGATCTGTCTTTAAAGGATGAGTCCAGTGTTCAGTCTGTACAAATCCTATGGAAGGACCAACACCAGCAGAGAATTCATCCTACAAACACTATTATCTGTTTAACGTAATGTGTGTTTCTGTTTGTTATATTTTGCTCATTGATAGTATTGTGTTATTATATCTTGCTCATTTTTTCAGTTTTTTTTACAACATCTTGTTTGTTGCTGCTGTAACACAATCCCTGGGTTGTGTTTTTCTGGCTGTAACGTTTTCGATTACTCTGTCTGTTCAGGGTGTTGGCAGACGTTACGCTCATGTTGTCCTGAGGAAGGCCGACATCGACCTGAACAAGAGAGCTGGAGAGCTGACTGAGGAGGAGGTGAGGACAGAACAGACTCCGCAGCAGCTCGGGATGTTTGAGTCTCTGCTGTCGATTTATCAGGTCTGAATTGTTTTTGTTTTCAGGTTGAGCGGGTGGTGACCATCATGCAGAATCCTCGCCAGTACAAAATCCCAGACTGGTTCCTCAACAGGCAGAAGGACGTTAAAGATGGCAAATACAGCCAGGTGAGTGATGCAGAGGCTTTTAATTTGAAACCCTGTGGAGATGATGTTTGACATTTTAAGGCGACGCCTCCTTCCTGCTGGTTTTGGCGGGTAGATGTGTTTTTCTTTATCATGATTATATGATTGTTATCATGCTTTTCTTAAGCTTCAGGTACACGAAGAGATGCGTGACTCGTTTACTACATATTAACATGTTGACAGAGCGGCCGTTTTAAAGACGCTCTTGGAATGTGGTTTTCATTGCGTCTTTAATCGAGAACATTTTACAGATGCAAACCAGCCACATACTTTAATAGTCAGTCCAGTTTTTAAAATTTGAGAAGGTATTAAACTTGATCTGGAACAGAATGATTCATATGGGGTCAAAGAAAGGATTGAGTTTTGCAATATTAGGTTTTGTGAAACTGTATCATTGATTTATAAACACAAACTTTTACTTGCAACGATTAGTGGCAGACTTGCTGACAGAATTTCATGGTAACACCTGTATCATGATCCGTATCGTATCACCAGATTCTTGTCATTTTAGGGACTCCTCTTTTAACTTTTTGCCTGAAACAAGGCCTCATGGATCCATTAAGTCTATAACACTTTTATAAAGTTGCATTAATTTCAAGGAAATATGTGTTCTTTGTAAAAACGGGTCGTTCTGTAACAAACCCAACCAATAAGCACTAACGCAGATGTGATGTGTGGACTGATGTGGAGTCTCCTCTGCAAAAAAATAAAACGTCTATCAGTAATAAGTTAATGTAGTTTCTGTCAACGTAACGTTTGATACTTTGATTGTAAATGCCAGTTCGAGATGTGACTCGAACAGAACATTTAGTGCTCGTTTGAAACCTGTTGAAAATAAAACTCTGATTAGGAACTCTGGATATAAAGGAAAACGTACAACTACAAGTACTGTTCTGTGTTCACATCAGGAGCATCAACAAAACCAGTATTGATGTGAAATAGGCCTTGAATCGCATTCATTCGACTGATTGACAACCAGTTAATTTGCAGCTGTTTGTTTGGTAATCGATGAATCCGTTTGAACAATTCAAGCAGAAGTCAGTTCTGATTCTAGCTTCTTAATGTGAAGACATGAGACACTGAACCAAACAAAACATGTGACGTCATGTTGGGCTTCAGACCAACTTATCGACTAAACAAGAAAATAATCAACTGATTAACTGAGGAAAAACAAATCTGTAGCTGCAGCTTTATTTAACCTGTGAAACCTGTAGAAAGTGGCAGCTCAGCAGACATTCAGAGCGTACGTGTCATTCCTCCTTTCATTACAGCATTTTGAATAATTGGAAGATAAAATAAATGCAATTTGCCCTTCATTGCTTCAGACACATTGTAAATATAAATATATATAATAAATATATGTAAAAATGTCTCAGTTGTACGTCTGGTAGTTGAAAAACCCTTCAGACGATGTCCTACACGTGACGCCTCCAACCTGCTGTTTTAGTTTGCAGTGTTTGTATAGAACTAGTTCTTGTTTTGATGAGATGTGACGGTTGACATGGTCTATCAGAGTTTAAACTCTTTGTTTTTGTCCATCTCAGGTCCTCGCCAACGGTCTGGACAACAAGCTGAGAGAAGATCTGGAGAGGCTGAAGAAGATCAGGGCTCACCGTGGTCTCAGGCACTTCTGGGGGTAAGATGTGATCTCTTTTTGGATGATGTTTGTTATACGTTAGTCTCTGCGTGGAGATGTCGTCTTCTGTGCTGCTGTTGAACTTCACGTCTGAGCTGAAGTGTTTGAGAAACGTCTCAGATTCAGTTACTGAAGGAGCTTCTGTGCAGAGAGAGCCTGTCCTGGAGAACACTTGAACGAACAAAATAACTCAGGTTATGTTGTGAAATCGTGTCCTGCTTGACATTAACGTCCATCTTCTCTGTGTTTCTTCCAGTCTGCGTGTGCGTGGTCAGCACACGAAGACCACCGGCCGTCGCGGTCGCACCGTCGGTGTGTCCAAGAAGAAGTAAACACCCTGCTTCCCTTTGTTTCAATAAAATGTTCACAGTTCACAAAAACCTGCCTGTCCTCGTGTCATTTACACTTTAATTTATGTTTTTAAGAGGAGTTGGGTTTCCTTTAAAGTTTTAGACCAATTTAAGGACTTAACAACGTACGGAAGTATTTGTACATGAAAGAAGTCTCGCCTACATCCTGAAGGTATTTGAAAATTCAGTCTATATTTGAATGAAAATGTCACCACGAGGGACGTCTGGAAGAAGATCTTGTCTGTTGATAAGAAGGTGGAAACGGTTACAGTGTTCAGAACTTTGCAGATGTTTTAATGACCATTATTTTAACCCTGAATAAAACCTTTACTTAGACTCTTCAGTGGACGTGACTGTTTTAAAGTAGATGAATCCGTCGTTATCGAGTTTGTTCATTAATCGTTCCTCTTATATTTTCATATTTATCTTCATCTATTGTAGTTTGAGCGTCACATCCTACTCAGAGAAAATACAAACCTGGATGTCTTTAGTGAAATCCAGGATCCAGGTCGTGAAAAACCTTCAAGTCACGGAATTTTCAAAACGAAAATCCGGGAAAAGCTGTAAAATGATTTTCTGTACTGAAATAATTCTGTTTGAACCATAGAAAAATGTACCTGTTACTTCGTTATGTGATGCTGATAATCTCGTCTTTTTTCTTTAACAAATGTTCAAAATAAACCTAAATAAATGGATTCAGACCTGGACATTAAAGAGAAATGTAAAACATGAAGGCGTCGACCTCAGGGTTTTTGCAGAATTTTGGAACTTTATCATAACTAATTAACATCAATCAGTATTTAAAGTCTGAATTGTTTCATTTCTAAATATTTAAACCTTATGTTTTGAGGAGACGATCATAATAAAATGACTAAGTCATTCTTTGCTGCTTCGTCTTTTCTTGTTCCACTTAAAAACAAATGAGTTTAACACCAAACGCCCCTTTTCTCACTTTATTGTCGCTGCGTCGCTGACGATGATACAACAGAGCAAAAAGAAAATGTTGCATTATTGATAATATATAAATGTGTCGTTCGAGACGGAGGTGAGAGGAAACGTATGGAGTTTAAAGTGCTTCAAGACCAAAGTGTAAATGTATGAACTAAGGCTTATGGCTTCAAGAGTCAAGAATCTGTTCATTTAGTTACAAACATTTCACACAGAATCACTTTTATTCAAGAGGAGAAACAGGAGGTAAAGTGGTGTTGGAGCTACAGGTAAAGATGAAAAATGAGAAGATGGGTTCGAAATAAATCCAGAATAAACTCCTTTAACGGGTGTTTTCGTGCGTCTTTAATCCAAAGCCCTTTGAAAACATGTTGCAGCTGTTGTTTCAGTAAAACCAGATTAAAATTATTAACGCACGAAAAGTAAAGAGCTTCAGTCACATGTCTTTAAAGAGAAATTAAATTAAGATTCATAAATAGATTGAGATCATTAAGGAAACGAGAGAGGATATATTTTAGCATTATTCATTTTAAACAAGCAACACAACTTCTCCTCAGCTGATTTAAAGGCTTAAAAATTTAAGTCGTGTGAATCATTTCACACCAAAACAAGTGGACGAAGCGTAAAATGTCAACTTTGTAGTTTTATTTTACAAAATGTTAAGTGGACTAATTCAAAGTCATGTAATATGTAATGACCCAGGTAGAGGCGGCGTTCAGGCCAAAAACTCAATCTCTATTAGATTTTCTGTTTTCTTTACTAAATCCATTTGCCTTTTAGAACTGAAGGAACATGTTCACAAACAATATATTACAACAAGAAAAGGCTGCGTTTTGGATTTTTGTTGAAAAGGAAACATTTTTTCACAGTTCAACTCAATGAATCTGATGCATTTTCCAGCTCTACTTGAACTTTCACCTGGAAACTCAACATATCTCAAACAGTGCAGCAATTTTGTCATATCTGAAAATATTTCTAATTGATTATTATGAAATTAGAAAGAGATGCCGTTAGGAAATGAAATAAAAACTCTAAATTTTACTGAAAAACTCCAGAATGTGTCACATCATCAACCGTGAGTCAAAGCTTCGCTGTAACACAACACTAAGAATTATTAACCATTTAACAACCAAATATGTTTGACCTAGAAATGTTGAATCCATTCGGACGTTGTGACTAAAACTTCTATATTTGACTCATAACATGGAAATGTAGGATTCTGACCCAGAAGTCAGAGGTTTGACGTAAATACTGACGTCTACCAACCTCAGAAATAGGACTCTTCCAAAATCTAGAATTTCTGACGTAGAAAATGCATCAACAGCGACGATCCACTGCCTCCAGACGAAATGAGTCAAATGTTTAGTTCATTATTGATTTGAAAACCTTGAAATCTGACTAAAAATAAGGAAGTGAAATGTTTGACTTGTCTCTCAACGTCATGGCTTCATGTTTGAAATGTTGTCAAAAACAGTCACTTATTTTAGATTTTTATATCAATATAGAATAGATTAGAAAAATCAAATGTTTGACCTTAAAACGTCTGGATTTAGAAAACGTTGCATAATTGATCTCTTTAAGTATGGCTTTGAGGAGTTTGACCCAAAAATATCACGTTCTTGTGAATGAAGAGTGAATTTTGAATAAAACCATTGACTCCTGATGCAGCTTCACGTCGTCCTTCGAGCATCGCAGGGTTTGAAGTTTTACTCAACATCAAACCCAATTCATTTCACACAGAAAAAAAAACCCTCAACATTTCTGATATAACTTGAAAATGGCGACTTTGGAGACTCTTCATTCTGACTAATGTGATATTTTTTACAAAGGTTCTATTTCTGTCTTGTTCACAGTGCATTGACTTGTCATTTTCAACGTATTATCTATATGTTCTATTCTTCCACTGCTTTTGATTTTTTAAATCTTTATTCTGGCTGTTTTTTTAAGAGGAATAAATGAAGTTTTCATCTTCTAGAAGTCGATGTAAACTGAAGTTTTGGCACCGCCGCTGAAAAGTGACAAAGGCATATTTTGAAGTGGGCGTTAACGCAGCGCTGCTGTTAGAAATGTACACGTTCAATATTTAAACTGATGGGAAACAGAAGTGAACGACCTCAGTTGCAGACGTCGTCATACCAGCACAAAACTTTAAATTTAATCCTAATTTCCCAGTTTTTATTTAGTGGTTTGTTGTTTTTTTTCCTCCCGGCTCCTGAATTCAGCTCGATGTCGTAAATGAATAAAGCTGCTGCTGAGCCTCAGCCCTCCCTGTGAGCAGGAGGAGACGACTTGTGTTGAAGTTGTTGTTGTTGTTGTTGTTGTTGTTGTTGTTGTTGTGGTTGTTGTTGTTGTTGGGGTTGTTGGGGTTGCGGTTGTTGGTCCTTGGTCGGGGCGTAGTAAAGCTCCAGAGGCTTCCTGACCTTCCAGTATTTCTCATTAACCAACTCCAGAGTCAGAGAGCCGTTCAGCGTCTGAACGGACAGAAAAAAATACTCAAATCAATTTTAATGACGACATTTGTTTGTTTACAGACACAGACTGGCTCTGAGCTCTAGGTGCTGTTGCTAGGCAGACTTCACACTGTAGTTTTGGGAGTGAACTAAAGAACTTCACATATCTGTTGTCATCGTCTACGTGTGCTGCGTCTAACTGGACTTGACACTGGGTGTGTTTCCATTCAGCAGTTTGCACATAAAAAACCTCAGAGAAACTTTGAAGTATCTAAAAAAAAAAAAAGTTTTCACGCTTGGGAAACGTGGAAAAGACGACGTACTGATGAACTGTGTGTGTCTGCATGTGTGGAGCAAGAAGGAAACCAAAACGTTGACTGAATTAATATTAGACACAGAAATACCACATTCAATGGAAAACACCAACGACAGAAATGTCAGACAAAAGCTTTGTCAAAATGTGAAGAGGTTGAAACAGTGTAATATGATCCAGACCAGAGGTTCAGCATCAGAACTCAACGTGTATCAGCTCCTCAATCGACAGCTCAGGTCGTATGTTATTGTATGAAATATTACATCGAAGTGGAACAGTTTGAAACACGATGACGATGAAGATGAAGCTCTTTATATTCACATATCAGTAGTGGATAGAAACGCACACTTATTTGAAACCGGAATTTATGGAAACCGACCTATTGACATGTTGTTAAATTTGACTCATTTTTAGCTTTTTCAGTTCGTTTTTTTCTTCTTTAGTTTTTTGTAATGATAACCTCGTGTAACTGGTCTGACAGTTCAAACCATTCAGAAAGTGTTTGGTAGTTTTTGGTGAGATGTACTCACAGAGAACTGTCCTCCTCTCGTCAGGATGTAGATGGTGTACTGTTTCTCACTGATGTTGTTCAGACTCGACCCTTCTCCTCCTCCTCCTCCTCCTCCTCCTCCTGTCGCTGCCGTCATCGTCCCTCCTGTGTCTTCTCTTTCCTCTGCTGCTGCTGCTGCTGCTGCTGCTGCTGCTGCTGCTGCTCCTCCTCCTCCTCCTCCTCCTCCTCCTCCTCCTCCTTCCTGTCCTCCTCTGTCCTCAGCCTCTCTGTCCATCCCTCCGTCCTCCAGAGCGATACGCAGAGCCAGGTATTTGGACAGATGGTCCACGGTGGCGTTAGCGGTCGTCTTCACATACCTGCAAAGGAAAATAAAAACACCTTGAAGATTCCATCTGACAAGCCCAACACGCATTTACTGAAATAAACACATGAAACTAAATAAAAACAGAGCGGGCAGAGAGTCTCACCTGGTCTGGTTGTAGTCGTGTTCATGGACCAGCTGTGGGTGTGGTCTGAACACCAGTTCGATCTCGGAGGCCGGCCCCTCTTTGTGGCGTCTGGCGGGAGGGGCGGGGCTGCCGCTGTCGGCCTCGGGCCCCGAGCCGTCGTCCGACGCCCGCGGCCGCTTCCGGCTCGGCCCCGCCTCCGAGGGGGTCTGACCCTGAGGGTGGGGGGCGTGGGAGGGGGCGGAGTCATGTGACAGATGAGAGCGGGCGTCGCCGTTGTCCTCGCCGCCGCTGAAGGTGGTGTTATCGCTTTCCTGAGTCGGCTTCTTCACCCGATGGTTCCTGAAGAGACGAGGGGTCAAAGGTCAACGCTTGATTTATCATTCATATATTTGATGTCGTTCCTGCCCCTTTACCTTTTATTAGTTTTTACAAAAGAAATCACTTTGGTTTCAACTTGTTTTTACAGCAAATATTTAGAAAAAAACATTCCATTTGGTTTTAATTTATGTTGGTTTTAATGAAATGTTTGGTTTTATATTAATTGATTTTTACAATAAATTCACTTTGGTTTTAATTTGTTTGTTTTTTCAGTAAATACTTTTTTTAAATTCACTTGGTTTTACTTTAGGAATAAGTTCACGTTTCTTTTTTAAACGGTGAGTATTGAATAACTTGACACAGAACCAGCTGTGCGTTGGTCCCCGTTCAGCTCCCCCACCTCTCCGACCTGTAGCGGGCCTGTTGACGGAGCCCCTCCTCGATGCTGGAGCTCAGAGCCTCCTTGTTGTGGAGCCGGTTCAGTCGCTCCAGGACGCGGCGCTGGTGGGCCTCGTACTCGTCGCGACTCGGGTAAATCTTGGAGATCAGAGCGTCGAAGTTTGAGTCTCTACGAAGCGAACGCCTGGAGACCAGCTTCTTCCTGCAGGTCGGACACTCTTTGTTCCTGAAGAGGGTCAGGAAGGAACCGGGACGTCACACTTTATTCTGTTTCAATAAGACGTCTGTCACGTGTTATTAACGGAGCGAACGCGTGACGGACTCACCCTGATCGCAGCGCGGTGACGATGCAGTCGGAGCAGAAGCGGTGCAGACACTCTTTGGTCGTCATGGTGTTCTTCAACATGTCCAAACAGATGGGACACATCAGCTCACTGTGCAGAGACCGAGGAGACACCGCCACCTCCGTCCCATCCATGATGGCCTCCTGGAAAAACAAAAACAACTTACATTTACTACACACTTAGTACCGTGGAGTGTACATGTACAGGAAGAAACACACTGTAAGAGTCTTCTGCAGCACAACACACAAACAAAACAAAACCACTGTTGAAGTGGTTTAAAAATGTTTTCTTCTTTAATAAGTCTATTGATAAAATAATGAATAGTTGCAGTGATTTTTCAGGCTACATCTACACTAGTGTAGAAAACACTTAGTGTAGAGTGTGTAGAGTGGACGCTCAGTGGAAACATCTGCTTCTCAGATGAGTCAGTTTCTTTGGTAAAAGCTCTGTGAAGTCGTCATTTTGGGCTTTTTCAATGTTTTACTTTTTATACAAGCAGCCAATCATTTTAGAAAAAAATCTGCACATTAATCCAGAATGAGAACAATGTGTAGTCTCAGAATTACTGCAACTTCTTTATGATTTTTTTTACATTTTTTGTTTCTAATTTGTAATTTCATTTTATTTATTTTACTTTTAGGAAAATTGATGAAACTAAGAAACATTCGATATGATTAATCTGATAATGTATTGCGCACACACTCTGTCATGTTTCACTGCATCAATTTATAGAATTTTCCCGGAGACTTAACTCTGACCATAAAACAACTCACTAATTTAAATATTAACATTAAAAGGAGCGTTTACCTGAGGACTCCTGTGCAGCTCGTACAGACTCAGTTCCCAGGTTTTACTGGGAGTCTGGATGTTTACCGGAGCTGCCATGGCTCTCGATTCCCACAATGCCCTCTGCACGCAGACAAAGAGGGATTACACACACATTAAAGGTTTAGGAATTAAAAGATCAATTCAAAGAAACTCAACACTTAGTTGTTTTGAGATGGTCAGAAAACAAACTGAGCATCATCAATGGTGTAAGTAACGTGACGGCGGTCATCACTGTGTCCGACATCCAGCCGTTTGTTTTTTATTTGTTTACTTCTTTGCTTTATTGTTTATAAAGACCAAAAATATCAGTAAGTTTAATGCAATTTCTGTTATGTTATATGCAAATGTTTTTTATTACAATCTTTATTTAGTGCATGGCAGTAAATCCCTTTACACACATTAAATACAGCCTATATTTTGACATATATGTACAAAATAATTTTTAATCAGGCATAGTCATGATTTTTAACTTCTGGTAAATCCACATGGAATAATGGAATAAATATGGAATAAATATGTAAACTGATTAGTTATATATTTCCCCAGATTTAACATATACACATACATATATGGTTGTAGCCCTGGTTTCCACTGTTGTAAAGGGACAACCACCTAAAAACATGTCATTTCTCTTCCTTGATTCAATGTACACGCATGAAATAAAGACTTTTCAGGGAAAACAACTAAAACTACCCCAAAATAAAGTTTAGGAGAGAGAAACACAAGCATGAATTACGGAATAAGTTCATCAGGTGCTGTTATAATGACGTTAGGTTGGCTAAATCACCCTAATACTGTGAAAAAATGTGTTGAAAGAATAGAAACGGACAATCGAGTCATGGTAACACAACAACGGCTTAACTTTGCACAAAACAGTGACTGCGGATCGTGATTCAGAGCAAATAACAAGTTTGTAAAGTTGTATTGTTTGCAGTTTGGACAACCGATAAAGTAAATGCTCATGTTTGACGGAGCAGTGTTTAAAATGGAGGATAAACGGCAGGAAATCAAAGTGTAAACTCACCTGACGGGTAACTGACGGACAGCTGACCGGAGGAGACGCGACCCCCCCTCCGACACAAACACACAAAAACAACTATCAATTAACCCGATTTAATAACACAACGGGGCTTGTTCCCGGCCTGACTCACTTCTCTGTCGGCACATTGAGTTTTAGCTTCTTCTGGAGCCTCGTCTAACGACAAAAGAGACGAAAAATATCATGAACGCAACATTTTTCTAGCTAGCTCAAGTTAGCAGCCGCCATCTTTCTTCTTCTTCTTCTCCCCGGAACAACTCGTCTCTGCTCCTCGGTGGCCGCGTCGCCCCCTTTCAACGGCAGGGACCCCTACCGGCCGATCGGCGCATTACAACAGAACATCAATGGGTTAAATTAATTGAATGCGTACATAAAAACAAATGTAATACATGTATTATGTTTACATTGTTTTCTTTATACAGTTTTCAATCATATTTATTTTTTGCATTAACAAGAAGGAGAACAAGGGGAATTATGTATAATGTAATATGCAATAAAAAAGCCTAAAAAGTGCTACAGAAAATTCAAACTTTAAGAAAAATGTGAAACCAGGAAGAAACCAGATAAGGGAAACAATGAGCGGTACTGGGTTGAGGGAATGCTAAAATAAGAGAAATCAGCTTTTACTTGTTGCCATATGCACAACCAGAAGGCAGCAGCTGATTCATGTGACTGGCAGTCGATATATGAATCTAAGACACTTTGAGGTGACAGATGACAAATGTCTAGAGGAATCTGTATTAATCATAACTGCATACCAGCCCTGTAGTAAAGTAGAGAGTAAAACGTTACCATATATTACACTGCACTGTGCAAGCCATATATACATTTCATGTCAGGTTCATCGGGTTGAACAATGCAGATGATCAGGTGTAACCATAGCTTCACCCACGGCTGTACTGTACGTACTTTAAGAGATGAAACCCATAGTTCATTTGTTATCATTTGTAGGTGTTGGTCGTCATCAGCTGCTCACTGTGCTGGCGCTGCTATTTGCAATAGAAACAAGGAAACTTCCTCAGGTGTTTGTCAGCATCAAGAACAATGCGCTGTCCACACTAATGTGGATATTTTACAAAATGACACTAAAACGGAGATTTTTTAAAACTCCTTCCAAAGTGAAGATTTGTGGTTTGTGCGTATCTGTGTGGAAAAGGAAGCCATTATGAAACGATGGTGTCATGTGTGTTGTTGCTTTGTGTGATAGTACCTGTATATGTGTGAAACAGATCTATAGGATCTAAAGGTCATAGTATATGTGTATAAGTCAGTGTATGACCTGCAGTAGATCGAGGTCAGCTCCGACACCTTTGGAGACGGACAGAACTTTTTTAAAACGGAGTGCAGGAAATACCCGTTTAGAGAAATATCCGTATTAGTGTGAAATGGGAACAAATCCTGAGTATTTGCTCCTTTATGACATGTTTATATACTGATCATAAATGGGGATTTTACAACTAAATGTGTTTGTATTGTAATATTTAAGTCAGTTAAAAGGTGACTGATGTAAACAGGTGTCATGGTTAAACAGAGCATGGGACGTTCATCAGGTTTGTTATGTAACTGTGAAGGTGGAGTCACTCATTCATAGTTTTTTTCACATAACGGTGATAATGTTCAGCTGTTTGAAACAAATAGACGTGTCATTCATCACTACTGTATTTATGCAGCATGAAGTCAGTTCCCTGCAGCTGCCACTAGATGTCACTAAAAGCCACATTATTACTGAATGTGCCTTTAAATCACAGGATGTACAGTGTGTAATAACAGGACAATAAACAGTGAAGGATGGTGACATTTTTAATTTATTTTATGTATTTTCTTGCTCTTTTTTGTTACTGTGTGATGTTTTCCCCTTTCAGTTCAGGTGGAAAACATCTTTGTTTTTGTATTTTTTTCATCTCTTCTTGCAAAGAAGATATTGCTTTAATGTTTTAATAATTTATTGTCCTAATTTGAGATCTAGTCTTTTTCAAAATGTATTCTTTTGTGCAGAAACAGGAACAGATTGGTATTTTTTTTATCACATCAAACAGAACAATCCTGTTGTGTGTGTTTTTAAACTGAACTGTTATTTCCTGTGCATCCTGTAGGTGGCGCTGTCTTCTGACATTTTAATCTGAAGCTGACATGATGTGACTCAACAGCTGATGTTTGTTTGTGTTTGGTTTGATCACGTCATGTGAAGTTATGCAACGTGCAACATGTATCAACAGAGAGCCATGTTGTTGTAGAAGTCACACTTTAAACCAAACACCAACCAAAGCACTTCCATTGTCTACGTCTCAACCCGACAGGAGTCAGGAGGTGAACTCCAGTCTCTGCTGTCAAAGTTCTGGATTTTAAAAATCCACCATCCAGCACAGCTACCTCCTGAATACTGGAACGTGAAAAAGGAAGGTGAAAAAAGTATTGAATCTGTCGAAGCCGAAATGCAGCAAGATTCAGAGAGACTGTGCATGAAGCCTTTGTATTGTATAGAAGGTGTTATTAATGGGAAACAGGCCTTGAAGCTATAAACAGACTGAATGCATGTGAAGAAGAAGAGTACAATGTAATACATATTTCTGATAATGGGAGTATAAAGGTGCATTATTATCCATGTGCATCATCGCAGTCAAATAAAAGTGTCCGAGCCAATAAACATGTCAGATATATTTATCATCAGGTCTTATTTTTATTATATAACTGAAATACTTTGAGCTGATGCAACAGAGGCTCGTGATTCACCTGGACGCTCAGAAAACTCAAAAACAGTTCTTTTGTCTTTGATTCATGATTTTATTTTTGTCTTGTTTTCATGATTTGTTTATATGTTGCAAGAGGATTATTCATCAAATATGCACAAAGTTTTAGGCCCTTTTTCAGACCCTTTTATTTCATATGTGCAGCTCGGCTCCATGTTTCTGTTGGTGTCATGTGACGGAGCATATTGATGCTCTACAACTCGGTCCAGTTATTTTTGTGAAACCTTGATACAGATCCGCAGTCCCTAGATTTACCACATGCAGCCTTTTAAGCCAAGACCTATGAACCTAAAATCTGCAATAACAGATTTATGCTGCTGGTAAATCTTCGGTTTGTCCACATGACATACGCAGACAGATGCAAACAAAGACTGTTCATATCCTAAAGATCTTTCTTTTCCTTGTATATTTAATGTTGTTTACAATCTGCTGTGCTCCTGATTTATCTCCTCAATTAAAAACATGAAAGAAGCAGAGACCTTTGGAAAAAACACAATGAAATTAGTCATAAATGTAACAGTTTTTGAAACCAATACAGAACAGTCTACTGCACTACATTACATTACATTACATTTTGATTCTTGTGTTTTCCTTTTATAAAGAAAGACATTTTCACCATAAACTGACAGAAAAGACACATATTAGTGCATGAAAATTCTCTAAAATGCAGGAAACAAGGTGATTGATGCTCAAACGTTCTAATAATGTGTCCAATGTTCAACTGAAACCTCCGCCCGTGGTGAAGTCCTGACTGTGAACCAGATTAAAGGTGTGGACAGAAATAAAATTTCAATGAAACCTGTCATGGTAACATCCACACCCAGTGCAACTGTAAAGACTCCACTCTGTTTCCCACAGCAAAATTAAAATCATTATAAAGGCTGCTGTGATTTTGTGGAGCAGCATCAGCAGCAAAAACTGACTCAGGTCTAATCATTTTAACACATTTAGAGGTTTTAATGACACTGTGATGATCATGTTGGAGATGTTTGGCGCTGATTCCTGATGTTTCAACGACTAAATGTTCTAATTGTGTGACGTCTGACAGGTATTAAGGCTCAGGATGAACACAATAGACTGAAGGACACACCTGTTGTTTGGGAGGATCCCGGTAACAATGAGACAGGAACACCAGGACCTGGACTCACAAAGCAGCACACAAACACAAACAGGTTTTCATGGACTCTAGATTCGCATCAGTGCCTCCAGAAAACCTGAGTCTGTCCACTTGAAGTCACGGGAATCAGAGTAATGAACAGTGGTGTGAATGTGCACTGATGTACAGTTTCACTTCAAAATGATGATGAAAAGTAACAGACGACGACCTCTATACAAAGCAAAAAAGGCAAGAGAACGAGAAAGAGGAAAATGAAGGATAGGAAAAGAAAACAAGAAGAAAAACCATGGGAACCAAAGAAAATGCTAAAAAAACAAACCCAACTGATGATTTCAGTAATATCTGAGTTTAATGTATACATTTCCTGTTCAGCCTCAAATGTGGAAAAAAAGAACAAGAAAAACAACAGAAGTACAGCATCAGACTTTCATTACGATAAAACTGATTAAAGATGAGAAACAACATCTTTCCAAACTTCAGACCTGATGTCAGAAACCCTGTTCTTTCGGTGATTACCCAGAGTTCATAGTCGAGGGCGGGGCCGTGGGCTGACGGTAAATTGTTTCCTCCTAAGTTTCATAAACAGGATAACGTTTTTGACAGATGAGAACATTGTGAAATAAAGTTGAATTCAACTCCTGATGCTAAATGGATCACAACACAAAGTGATCAAGTGATTGACATCACGAGGTGTGTCTGGTTGCTTAGCAACAGGTGACAGGTGAAGGACATAAACATGTGACTCAGATGGACGGCATCTCACTGATGCTCTGCCTTTGTATTCACACTTCTATACCACCCTGTTTGATTGATTTTCATTGGTTTTCATTTTGCATTTTGTTGTAGTTTTGTAGTTTAGTTTTCCAGTATGATACGACACACTTCGTGTTCTCTTTCGTTCTGCTGGTGTCACTCTGTGTTTTACAGAGACGTGTGTCAGTAACATTGCACAACCCATCTGCCTCCTTCTATATTTGTTTCAATTCTTTTATTTGTAATTGAGTTATGAACAAAGTGTCCAATCCTCATCGGTTTAAAAGACGTCGTCACATTTCATTACAATTCACCTCTGTTTTAAAGAAAAACTCTCTCTCAGCCCAGTGTTGGTATTGTTCTGATAACATAGTGAATGAATTACTTCATTGATTCTATTGTACTGGACTAGGCAGAAGGATTTCCATGAAGAGAGAAATAAAGTCTGTGTGTGTTTACCTAAAACCAGTTGCTGAGCTCATGCATCAACAATCCATCTCCATGACCTCAATGAAAACTCTGACGAGGACGGTGTGATGCTGCTGAAAGCTCCAGAAAAAGCTCCTAAAGGTGGATCCTGGATCCAAAAATAGAAGTTAATAATTAACACCCTGAAGACAAATAAAGGAGGAATAAAGTCTGAATGCACCACATGAAAAAACACAAAGTCAAAGAGCTTAAAGTCTTAAGAGTTCTGTATTTGTGGGCATTCAGGCTGTAGACAGAGCATATGGAGAAACAGACACACATTTGGAATCTGAGATTAACAGAGATATGAGGAGTTAAATCCTGTGCAAAGAAAAATATTTTTCTTTGCAGAAAAGTTTGCTCCCTAAAAACAGGGACAGAATGTGCTGAGATAAAATGCAAGAAGTCATTGATATTATACTGTGTAACTATGTTGAATGTGACACATATGATGAAATAAACATGTGTGAGCTGCTTTCCATATCTGAGCTGTGATTCAGTCGCCGGGTGGTGTTTTCACGTCACACTGCTCCACCCACAGTGTTCAGATCCACCCAGCCTGTAAATGACACTCGAAACAAAGGTTTGACGCCTCATCTCGACGGTGTTGAGAGAAAACTGTTTGAGTTATGTTGCAAATGTACATTATTACAGATTAACAGTCATGTAAAAACACAACGCTGTAATAAGTGAATAATATAGTTCTATTACATTCAAACATCACATTATAGAGACACAGACTGTGAATATTGTCCAGGCGTCGGTTGCACCAGCTGGTCTTTACAGTCTTTGTTAAGTCTTCAGAACGGACTTAACGTTAGCTGCATTGTGTTAATGATGTCAAGTCTTAGTGACGTTCTTCATGTTAATGCTCATGCACTCATTGTAAGGCTGGACGACATGGACGAAAAATTATATCTTGATATATGTTGCCTTATCTTCCTTTTCTGAAGTGGGTTAAATTTTCAGTTGTAAAGACAGTTTTACATTTTACAGTGTCAGTAAAATATAGTACACAAACTCCTGCAGATTGAAGCGGACTAACCGAACACTTCTAGTGCTGACAGACTCTACAGAATCACTATAAACAGACATAACTACACTAGCTAGTGTAGCAACAAATTATACCACAAACAACCCATGATGCAAAGCTCTGTGTAAAACGCCGTATTTCCACTGGCAACCATTTAAAATAAATGCAGCAGAGAGCGAGAAAAGCCAGTCTCATGCCTCAGGCTTGAAAAAAACATTTTCATTTGTTTTCTATATTTGTGTTATAGTCATTTACTGCATAGAACAAGTCATGATACATCGAGTATATTTGATATATCGATGGCGAATATTGGACTCAAAATATACAGTTAGTTTGATGTTCAGTTTCACATTTACTGATAAATTAATTTGACTTCGATGTTCGGTTCAACAGTTTCAAATGTGCTTAATGATTCAGTGTCAACATTTTTTTCATCATATGACAACTAAGTGGAACATGATGAGACGAGGTCAAAACTCGTATCAGTTGTATCAGTTGTTCACTCGATTCACTGGAATCAATTAATCTCATCAAAGAAAAAATAAAACTCATTCATGTGTAGGGAGAAACTATAGCATCGTGTTTGAAAGATGTGACGCTCAAAGACTTTTATTAAAGAAACAATAAGCAGCACAATACTAAAAACAAAGATACCATTTTACCATGAAAAATAAGTAATGTTTATAATCATATAGTATCAAATGCACCACAAATCATCAAATAGTTTAATAATGCATGTATCATCCAAATAATAGGATCATGACTTTGTGATAGACGTGCCACACCCAGATGATGGGTTAGGGTTATTACTCACATCTTTCACGTCTTTGTTCAGGTTCCTGAATGGATATAAAAGCTTCAACCTGCACAGTGGACTCATCAGCAAACAGCGAAGGAAACTGAACAGGTGGAATCAGAGGACGACATCCATCGCTGCAGAGGACACACAACAGACACATACCTGTAAGTAAATATCTATTCAAATATTATTTCAGATTTTCTGTCTGTTTAAAGAAATATTTAAATATTTCATGGCATGCTTGTATTTTATTATTATATTTTAGTATTTTATTCCTTCATTTACTTTTGGATTTTAATATGTTACCAATGTAAATCCATCTCAGATTCAGTGTAAAATCATTTAAGAATTGCTGCAGAGGGTACATTATTTTTATGAATGAGATGTAACTTATCAGCATAAAGGAACCAGAAAGGAGTGTATAATGTGCATATGCTTATGTAAAAAAGTAGCATCAATGATCAGAAAACAGAAAATTAATAAATGGTGTTAATAAATAAGTGAATGATTTAATTAATAATATTAACTTTAATTAGTGTTTTAATGAGGATCACGCAAATTGATTAAAAAACAGGACTATGTTTGTTCAACAGGAAAACAGAAACACACAATGAAGCTTAAAATCTGTGTCCTTCTTCTTCTGTTTGTTGGTGAGTAGGATTTTTAAAATAAATAATAATGTTTCATAAATATTTATGAATGAGATTGAATTATATGTAACACTTTACATCGATTGTCAACAGCCTCAGGCAATGCACAAATATCAACTACAACCATGGCTGCATCAACTACAACCACAGCTGCATCAACTACAACCACCACTGCACCAACTACAACC
>JAPQRN010000003.1:1044739-1077312 GCA_037367275.1 Coranthus polyacanthus | reverse complement strand
AGGAAACACTGGACAGGATGGAGTCGAGAACCACACATCAGGAACGTACACCTCCAGATCCAGAGATACCTGTAGGAAGGAGTAGGAAGAGAGAGGACAGAGAGGAAAAAGCACAAAACTACAGGAAGGGAAAGACACAAAGTTAGTAAAATGTAATGGAGACATTTGTAGTACATGGAGAGAGAGATAGAAAGAAATAGAAGAGGAGAGATGCTTGATGCATCACTGTCCCCCGGCAGACTAAGAGTTAATGAAAAGGCTACTATTATATATGTTGTTTTTGGATTCATATTATTGCTGCAGCATTAATGTGCATGTTCTATTTTATTATTTTATAAACTGTTGGTAGTTTAACCTACACAAGGCATCGCATTCTATCAGATCATCATATGTTTGTAGCGTTGCTGTCCTGAGGACCATGTATCTCTAAATGTAAACTTTTCATGAGCTAAAACTTTTGAACTTTTCATGTTGATCACAAACAAATCAACATATTCGCAGATGCATGGTTTTCACTGGACAGAAAGTAATGAAAAACTGTGATCTGAAAAGAACTAAAGCTGTCAGACAAATGCAGTGGAGTAAAAAGTACAGTGTTTTCCTTTGAGATGTAGTGGAGTAGTAATTTAAATACTCAAAAGTAAAAGTATGTCAAGTGTATTCTTAAGTGCACTACCTACTACTACTACTACATACTACTACTACTACTAACATAGTACCTTTCATGACTGCACCTGTGATTACAGAGAAGATCTCCTCAGACAGCACACACATTCAAAGATAGGTTCAGTTACGTTCAAATTCAGGTTTTTATTCAGCCAACACTGTAGCTAAACATCATACAGGAACACACTTCTGTTTCTTGTCTAATGACAGGAGATACAGAGAAACAAAGCTCAACTACACAATGATTCAGAATGAAAACAAATCTAAATGAGAGAAATAAAGCCACCAATGGTTACTGAGTTCCCTGATGACAGTGTTTGAACAACCAATCAGATCAAACCCAATCACGCTCACATGTATCAGAATGAAATGTCTGACAGTCAACAATTGACGCTGTAATGAAACCTGAACTTTTCTTTGCTGGAGGCCACTGCTGCAGCGTTGCATCGATAGATAATCAAGCAAGAAATCAATCAATAAATAGATCAATAAATAGTTACTCATGATTGTAACACTCTGATATACAGTATACAGTTTCAAGGTTTATCTGTGATTACTTCCACTATTTACATTAGCACAATATAGGTCACACCCTCCATGTGCACACACACCACACAACCGTGTACAAACACACACGCACACTTAATGAAAACCTACAGTGATGTTTTTCCCAGATGAATTTGTTAATGTTTTACAGCAGGTCCAGTCACAGACTCAGAACAAACAATTAACCTCTATTATCACCACACAGACACTCCCACTTCTGTTTCTTAGACTTGTGCATGAAACAGTGGGGAACGGCTGATGCAAAGGACTTGTTTTTAAATAAGCACAACACACTTTGATCCATATACTGTATTTCAGTTATATCAGTTGGACACACTATATCTCATGAACATCAGGAGAGGTGTAAATTGGGGAGCTGTTGGGTTTCTTTAAAAGAATCACACAAGTAGTTTTGCATGTTTTAGTCACACAGGTCAAATTATTAAACTGAACATAAACTTGTTTACTTTGCATTATACAAGTTTAAAAACACAGCATTTGTTGATATGTTGACCAGTTGTCATATTTTGTAAATAAATGCTCTATATGACTATATTTTTATTTGAAATTTGGGAGAAATGTTTGCAGTATTTTCTTTACTCAGACACATAGTAGGTAGTAAAACCAGTCGTCTCTTATTTTTTCTGTATGTGCAGTTTCAAATCTTGATTTTCATAATGCAGCGAGGATTACTGTGATCATTGGTTTATGGAATATGGCCAGGTCTTCATTGTTAATGAAATGTGTACATTGAGGCTAAAACAAGCAGAACTGCTACACATGATTTATTTATCTTGCAAAAGTCCAAATCAAATGTGTTTTTTGATCTGGACTTATACCACATGTATCTGATTGCAAAGATTACATTTTAAGCTGTCAGAACAGGAATGGGTTGTTGTTTTTGTTTGTCTCACTCATGCCGCTGCCTGAGAACAACAGTGGCTGCATGGGGACTCCAGCCCCCGTCGATGGAGCTGCTCCTGCTTGATGAACTCCTGTTCCAACTAAGAAGGGATCTGCTGAAGAGATCCCAAAAAGAGATCCAGACTGTATCATCTGCACTCCGACTGAGGGAGGGTTCATGTTAAATCCTGTTTGTGGATTTGCTCCTACAGAGATGGGTGGTGCCATTCTTGTTTCTGGGGCCACTTGAAGCATATTACAGCCTTCCATGAAATGGGACTGTAGCTGGAAAAGGGAAGTTTTATTGGAATGACTGGCAGCTCCCAAAGTGTGAGAAGGTGCACCATAGGATGGGTCAAGGATTGAACCTAAATGGCCGCTAGGTAGGGCTGATAACTGGGGCACAGGCATGGATTGAGCCATAGGGCCTGTAGCAATGCCCCTGGCATTCAGAGCACCTGGGAAATCAGCAGTAGTAATAGATGAAAAGATGCGGGGAAAGAGGGAGGGATAAACAGTTTGAAGTGTTCCAGCAGAGAGAAGATGCACCAAAGCGGAGAAGAGAGAGGTGAGAGGAGTTATATATCTGCTGGTTAACATACACTAGTCTTTATACAGGATAACTTCAATGGTTCACTAATGCCCACACACATAACAACATCTATACACTACAGCAAGACCACAAGGGAGGAGGGATGGTTAGGCAAAATACATCACAATAAGCTTTTCCATCCAAACCTAATCATACTGTAAATATTTATCATACTGTCTCCACCCCTCTCTGCTTTTTCTCTGTCTCACTGGATTGAAGACTTCAGCAAAACAAAGTGGAATGCTTTTGAAACATCAAGGAGTGACTCATTTTTAGTACATCAGTGGTTGGCAGGTTAATCATGCATCCATTGAGTTAGGCGCACCACAGATAACTCCACATAAAATTGTATGGTGTAGCATTTTGTCAGTCTACCTGCCCTTACCAAAGGTGTGGGCAGCAGCTGTGTTGATGAGGGGGCGTTGTTGAGGTTTGGGATTAGAAGAAAATAAGTCATCCAAGTCAACCAAGGATGCCCCCACCGACCCCAAGAACGAAGCAGTCTTTCTGTACATCTCCTCTTCTTTTGATGTTCGCTTTCCTGCAATAAAATAAAGGTCCAATTCTACTCTAAAAGGTGTTTTCTTTGTGGACAGCATAGGGAGGAAGAGAGCAAAGCAGAAGAGAAGGTTAATTGATTAAGATTGCTGATAGCCGATTGGTGACTGGATGGAAGATGAAGGTGAAATGGAGGAAATAGAAGTCACATGCAAATGGCCTTAAAGTAAACAAAAAATGTGTATTCATAAATCGTCATGTTAGATATAAGGTTCTCTTATATCTACCAAGACAGGTAAAAATCAAGGATTTTCTTTTACAAACAAAAAAAGCAGATAATCTTGTATTTGTTTAATACATTAATGTACCAATTACTGAATATTTGGAATTGTTTACAAGTAACACCCTATAAAGTTTGCCACATGCTTTTAGGACATAAAACATTTTTATCACCTATGTTATTGCTTATTATGTTATTACATACCATTTTAGAATACATTCTTATTTTGAGCTAGTGTGTTGATCCTTTCAGCACTCAAATTTACTTTTACTTCTGCTAGTTATCACTGGCAGTACAAGTTAAATGCACAACAGACACACATGGAGCATGGTAGAGTTAGCATAAGGTTACTAAAAGGTTTACAGCAACTAGCATCAAGAACAAATATTTCATCTCAGTTTACTTAATGTTTCAGCCTAAATGCCATTTTTAAACTTACCACACAGTGATTAGTCATTATTCCTTTTAGAGCAGTAATTAGCAATAGCAAGCAGGCTTTCAAACATGGTAGCCAATTTAAATTTTCATCAAGTTTAAACAAGATAATAACTTAAAATAAATAACTAAAAACTATGAGATTTTACTGTTGTTCATAATGGATGTATTTCAGAAAAGTACATTCAGACAGAGTGAATTATGATTTACCTGTGCTGTTGTTGGGTGCATTGCTTGGTGCACCCCATGGGTCGCTGCCTTTAGATGCTTCGTCTCCAAATGGGTCAGTAGATGGGGAAGAATCTGATGGAGGAGCAGGTGAACCCCATGCATTTTCTGCACTGGCTGGAGCTAAAACAGCAAAAAGAGTGGTCATCAAATAGGACACAACAGTAATACCTGTTTGCATGTCCACTCTCAAACATTATTATTTTTTTCTTACCTGGAGCTCCCCATGGGTCATTGTCAGGCTTTGATCCATCCCCAAATGGATCAGAATTATCAAGAGGTGAGGAAGCACTTTTCCCATCCCCCCAGGGATCTCCTGCCTTAGTTTCGTGTGGTGCTGATGTTGCTCCCCAGGGGTCTGACCCCGTAGCGGGTGGAGAGGAGACAGGAGCTCCCCATGCATCTGTATCTCCTTGGGTCGGGCTCGCTGGAGGGTCACTAAAGGGATCTGAGGCATCTTCTTTTGGTGGGCTTGATGGTGCTGTGAATGGGTCCTCTTTAGGTGTCGTTGTTGGCGCAGTGAAAGGATCATCTTTTGGTGTAGAGAAAGGATCTTCTTTAGGTGGTGTTGTTGGTGCAGTGAAGGGATCGTCTTCTGATGCAGAGAAAGGATCTTCTTTAGGTGGTGTTGTTGCTGCTGCAAAAGGGTCATCTTTAGAGGGTGCTGGTGTTAAAAAAGGATCTTCTTTAGGAGGTGTTGATGCTTTTGCACTGAAGGGATCATCTTTTGGGGTAGTGAATGGGTCCTCTTTTGGTGTGTTAAAAGGATCATCTTTAGGGGTGTTAAATGGATCATCCTTTGAGCAGCTAAATGGGTCTTCTTTAGGGGATGTTGATGCTTTTGCCCCGAAAGGATCATCTTTTGCAGTTGTGAATGGGTCATCTTTTGAGGTGTTAAATGGATCATCTTTTGAGCTGGTAAATGGATATTCTTTAGGGGGTGTTGATGCTTTTGCACTGAAGGGATCGTTTTTTGTAGTATTAAATGGATCATCTTTTGGGGTACTGAATGGATCATTGTTTGATGAACTGAAGGGATCGGGTTTATCTGGAGCAGCAAATGGATCCTCCTTGTCTTTGGGTGCACTGAAGGGGTCTGAACTATCTTTGGGTGCATTGAAAGGGTCATCTTTTGATGCAGTAAATGCATCATTTTGAACTTTTGGTGCTGCAAATGGATCTTCTTCAGTTTTAGTTGGTGCTCCCCAGGGATCACTGCTGGCCGGTGTCTCACTTATGTCAGGGCTTGATGGTGTACCCCATGAACCTGTGGCCTCATTGGGTTCGTCGGGGGCTCCCCATGGTTCTGGTTTTGCTTCTTCCTCCTCTGGTTTCTGTCCTCCCCAAGCATCTCGTTTAACTTCATTGCCTTTACCTGCATCCTCCCATTTCAGCTCGTCTTCACTCAGTTTGGCCTGGAATGTAACAGTTGTAAATTAAAACAGTTATATTTTGTGTGAGTGTTGCAGAGCAGGCATTACGTCAGTATCTTCAACATACGAATTCTGTTTTAAACACTGAATCTGCTCTTTTTGACTAGATTGTGGTGTTGTTTGTGCTACTGTGTTGACTTGCAGTAGCTGAGCGGTATGTGTGTGATATACTATATGCTCACCCTCCTGTCTGCCTCCTTCTTCTCAGCTTCCTGTTTAAGCCGCTCCTCTTTGCGGGCAGTGAAGGAAGCAGTCAAGTCAGCCACTGAGGGTATGTTGTCTAAAGATGGAAGCCCGGAGGCTCCAGGAACGTAGCATGGCTTGTAGTTAGGATCCTTCAGGGCGTCAGTGGATGAGGCTGGTTAGAAGGGATGGGACAAAGACTGAATGGATTTTCTGTGTTTGAGTGAAAAATGGACAGAAAAATAAAGAAAGCGACACAAATACAAATTTAACAGTGTGTAGTTAGCCATGATAAAACTTAAAGGCTCACCAGCAGAACCTTTTGATGTCTTTTCTCTGGTCTTGAAGGCAAAGTCTCTTTCTTCTTTAAGTTTGTCATCATCTTCCATAAGAATTAGAACAACCTTGGCCTTCTCTCTTACATTTACACCCTGGGACAGGTATACTCACATTAGAGTTTGTTTTGAATTTGAACATCACTAGTCAAGCCCATTATCATAAACCTGTTGGGACAGTATTAAGCTCAAGGATTTTTTTTTTAATTAGAAAAAGGTGAAATGTGAATCTTGCCTGGAGCTAAACTGACATGATGATATGGCTATGGATAATAGACAATAACAATAGACAAGCTTAATGGAAAGCATGCACTGTTACATACTCTATACCACAACTAAGTCACCTGATCTTTGCCATCTTTCTCTACAAAGCGATATTCTGTGAGGGCTTTGACAATGTAGATGTTGTCTTTCATTTTCAGAAGCACGCGGTCATCACCAGTCTTCAACAGGTACTCCAGCAGTGTCAGGGACTACGATGAAAAGACATACGAACATAAATAACTGTATGTAAAACAGAAAGACGTAAAATCTTAATCCAAAATAAATTGGAAATCAACTTTTCCTTGATACATTACAATTCTCTATGAAAACAAAAGTAGACATTAAAGTTACTGATGTGCCTTACAAGCCATGTGACTTGTAACATGGCTTATCAGCCATGTGACTTTACAGTCACATGGCTGACAATGTGTGCTGATATTGCAGTAACTTAATAGCAGATGTGCAAGTGCAGTTTACTAAAAACAACAGAAATAAATGATGCTGTGCATTAGGGTACTGGGTTTTTGCTAAGGATCTGACACTTAAAGAAAGTTAACCCTTTACAGATAGTCAATCTACTGCAGAAAATCAGTATTTTAATACTCAAATTTATTAATATGTCATCATGGTTAGACTGAGAACACTGTAATACTGGGATCCTTTTATATTTTGGACATTTGTCATTAGGTGTCTTATGTGTACTATTTGTACTATTTGAACTGGTCTCCCTGAGCACAAATAAATATGTCTGCAATGATTTTCTTTTTATTTCTTTGCATCATGTTTTCTTCTTTTCCTTAACTGTAACTTTCTTTTAAATTTGTTTTTTTTTCCATTTACAAGGCCTGAATTATTGAGTTAGACTTTGTTAGTCTGGATTTGAATTCAGAGTAAACAAAAACTTAATCATTTTGGTTACTGGCATTGTTACATTTAAATAATGGCCTTTTTTGCTATTGTTACCTTGTGGATGTGTCTCCAGTTTTTGTCATCTTTGAGGCGTTTCCACAGCATTGTCATAATCTCATTACATGCCACTACATTGTAAGTCAGGTCTGAGATGTCAGCCATCTGGGAACTGGAGGGGCCCCATGGATCGTTCGATGTTGCCTCTCTTACCTACAGAAGAAACAAATAAAGCACTTTTATTTTTTAACAAAACTATAGGAAGGTTAAGGTTGAAGAATCACAAAGGTCAGGGATCTCTGTTTGTGACAAGAAAGCTGACAGTATAAAACAGCTGAACTGGCTATATTCCTCCTTATAAAATCATCTGCCGCATCAGCAGTACAGAGGTCTAATTAATATCCCAAGTTTACCAAATATGTCAAATATAAGACATATCATAATAAATAAAAGATGTTCAGCATTAGCTGCAATCCATCAATAATTTTGTGTAATGACAAACAGAGACATCTTAATTAGTATAATAAGTATGGCTTTCCCTACCTTGACCTCTGCCTCAGAGTAGTTCTGGACCAGGTTCTTCAACTGTCGACGGAGCATGGAGGACGTCATGGTGTCTGATGGGATGAAGGGGAATCAAACCACCACGGTCTGACATAGAGAAAACAAGTGAGTAATGCTGGATGCTGCCAGAGTCAGCAGAGAAAAGTGGGACCAGTGTAACAAAGATCTTACTAACAGACTTCAGTTAATGTCTAAATGTACATAGTTGTATAGTATTACCTAACATAAGCAGGACTAATTTGCTTTGAATTGTTGGTAAATTAAGATTTTTTTTCAACTAAAAACATAGCTGATCCTGCCACCACTTCACCTCTTAGTTTTCATTCTGAGGAAACAGTTACATTTAATTACATTATGTTTTACTAGGAAAACTCACTGTATAATAAAAAAGTAATCAGGAAAAAACAATGCCAGTTAATGTGGCAGGGCTTGTCACTTATAGTTACTGTAGATAACTAAGTAGTTGATTGTCTCTTCATTGCTTTGTATTTCCAGTGGTTACTGCACTTTCTAAAAACATTTTCTTCTCACATCTCATTCCACAATTATTAAACCTTAAACATAAAATAATGTTTTACTCCTTTTTGACAGTTGGTGCCACTGGTTAGTGTAACAGAGGCCTTAGTTTGCTTGGGGGTAGGATTGCGATCTTTTTAGCTTTAAAATAAGGCAGACTTTATTTCTGTGATACGGTCTAACTTACATTAGACTAAGAGTAAAACTGATACTGCCCAAATGATACCGCCCCCTGAACATACACATGCTGACACCCAACATAAAACATCTAATGTCACATACCTTTTGTAAAGTCAAGCTCTGTTGACAGAAATACTTCTTTTGTTGCTGGTGTGTAGTTACTTGCTCAGTGAGCGTTCATTCTGCTGCTCTCTCTTCCCCCTGACTGCATTGGACTGGGTCAGGAAACCAGATCCTACAGCCGCAGGAAGGAACCAGTCAACATAAAAAATAAGCTGAGGCATAAGTTGGCACTCACTGATAATAAGAAGTAGGTGACTGCAAAGAGGTGTGCCCACACCTGCGGCAAGTGAAAGCCTGTGTATGTGTCTGTGTATCGCTTTGTTATTTCACTGCGACAGAGCTATATGGCTAACGTTAAGATATAAGCTAGCTGGCAGCCTCTTGTGGCTCCTGTGATGAAATATGAGCTAAAACCTTACTTTTTAGTTCTGGAAAAAGGTCAGTCTAACCCATACGAACCATAAATCGATTTGCTTGTTTATAATCTATCTGTCCGGGATCCCGTTCCGTGATTTCAGGACCTCGGACAGTACCGTCAGTAAAGCTAACGGCCGAACGTTGGTGTCAAGCCAACAACAATTGGCTTACTATCACACCAAGGGAATGGGGTATTTTTCGAGAATTTGCATCCGCTTTAGGCTTAAAATCACACCCACATTCCGCTATCCTTGTTGTGTATTTATTATGTACAGTTACAACAGAAATAAGGCACTAACCCTGAGTAGATCTTCAAGAATCTTCGAGGAGACGACACGAAGTGACGTTTCCGCTTCCGCAGTTTTCAGCACCTGCAAGTCTCCGCCCCTCACGACATACTATTTTTTTTAGATAAATACCTTAAAATTATTTCTTCTCCTGTGGTTTAGATTTGTTTAGTTGGAAAAATAAGCATTGGAAAGTATACGTCTTTTTACTGTTATGTAGATATAACGGGTGCATTTTAAGATTAAGCTAGGGGACTTCTAATAACGTTTCGGATGCACTTGCCGTCTAGCAGCTGGGACGTCGTAAACCACAAACACACACTCACACGTAGACACACTCATGTACATCTACACACACCACAAACACACACAAACCCCCCTCCGAAAAAGAGCTGGATAAATGAGTCACAACCTCAACTCCCACCATCAATAACAGTTGATTCAAGATGGCGGCCGAAGGCGACTACGAGTCGATCCTGTGCGTTAAACCCGATGTCAATGTTTATCGCATCCCGCCGCGAGCGTCAAACCGTGCATACAGGTAAATAAACCAGTGTCTGGGCTAACGGCTTGGTAAAATGTGAATTTATGCTGCTCGGTATCGCTTGGTGCCGATGTTCACTATCACTGCTTGCTGCCAGCACACGCTCCCAAACCACGAAGAGGGGCACAGGCATCGTGGTGTGAAAGCACCGGGAATGGAAACACGGTGCCGGTGGGACAGATGTAGGGTTATGGCTCTAGTCGCTTTGTTATTCAGGGAAGCCGAGCTGTCAGCGATGTTACGGCGTATTTGTCATCATGCAGGTCGATACAGGCGAACTGCCAGGACGGTCCCACTGTCACTGTTACAGAGCCTGGTGTCCTCTTTTCACAGTGAAGCTACTGCACTGACACAAGATGCTGATTTTAAACACGTTATCCAAAATGTTGTCGTTTTCTAGTGAAACTTATTACCAATTCTACGCGTGTCACCTTGTAGGTGAACGGTATTCCCAAGAATCCAAAATATTCATTTGGATAAGATT
The DNA here is from genome assembly GCA_037367275.1 of Coranthus polyacanthus. Lineage (NCBI taxonomy): Eukaryota > Metazoa > Chordata > Actinopteri > Kurtiformes > Apogonidae > Coranthus > Coranthus polyacanthus. The sequence continues at coordinate 1,066,988 of JAPQRN010000003.1, read as the reverse complement.
TTTTCTCCCACATTTTGTTTCACAAATAATTAAAAATCCAGATAAGTGCAGATGAGGCTAAGTGATTAGGTTTCTAGTCTCTTTTCATGCACGCAGTCTTGACAGTTTATTTTAAAATGATTGTTTAACAATTTTAATATATACCTTAATAAAAACGACCAGCTGTCGTTTGTAATTGATAAACGTGCCAATCACTCAAACATAGTCAAATTGATTTTAGTAAACAATTTTATTTTGACGGTCACTAGACTAATCAGTTGATCGTATTATCTAATATTGAACATATTATTAATCTGTTGGTGATTAAATACTGTGTTACATAACGCCCTATATGAAATCTTGTCAGTGTGTGTAGATGAGGACAGGTTTTAATGATGGAATTAATCCAGTGTTTTTAAACCAGGCTTTGAGGAGTCAAGTACTGATGGATATAATCTGATGTTCATTCCAAAAACAAAGCAAATTATTTGCTGAACAAATAAATGTATCTAAAAAACCATGGGAGTAGGTCTTGTAAACATTTTTGTTGTGAAAGTTTGGTCCACTCTTTGTTCGCAGGGCAGCGGACTGGAAGCTGGATGCTCCAGACTGGTCTGGTCGAATGAGGATCACAGCCAAAGGCAAAGTGGCTTACATCAAACTGGAAGACAAAGTCTCAGGTAAAAACCCAACAAGTGGCATTTTCTGTACTAATGATGAATTAAAAAACTAATAATAAATAATGTGAAAGTGATGATAGTGCCACTAAAGAACCCACACTGATCTCCACAGCTGGGCGCAGCTTTCAGCCTCTTTCAGCTCATTCTTTCAGTTTAAAAAACTGTAAAAAGCCCCTCTACAGCTTTTATAAAACACTGAGATGTAATCTCGCAGCCAAATGCAGATTAACTGACCAAAATAAAAACCTGCTATATAACCTGCAAGTAAAGTGTTTAGGAAATGTAGGTATGAAATAATAGATGGTTTAATTATTTGACATACAGTTCATTATTTTGCATTTGTCCCTTGTTGATTGCCCTTCTGCCCTGCAGGGGAGCTGTTTGCCCAGGCACCAGTTAAGGAGTATCCTGGTGCTGCAGTGGAAACCGTCAGTGACTCCAGCAGATATTTTGTTCTGCGGATACAAGATGATAATGGTGAGTGTGTGAATTAGTCCTTCATCTCCTGCAAACCATCTTCATGTACCAAGCCATTGTGTTTGAAGCTCCCTTTAAGTATGTGGACTTAATGTTACTTATGTGAGATATCACTTGTTCGCAGGTCGCAGTGCTTTTATAGGAGTCGGTTTTGGGGACAGAGGGGATGCCTTTGACTTCAATGTGGCTTTGCAGGACCATTTCAAGTAAGCATTGACTTTGCTGCTTTAGTGTAGGTTGTCAAATACCAGTTGTAATATTTGTTTTTTCAAACAACTACTAAAGAAAATGTGAGTCTTCAAATATGGTATACAGACAGTAGAACTACTTCCAAAAATGTGTCCTCAGCCTCTGCTGTTCTGGACCCAAATGCAGCAAAACCAAGCCCTGCTTAAGCAAGATGTTGAAATCTGCGTGCTGTAGTTTTCCTGAAAACTGCTGAGATGCATTGTTTATTTCTGGATCAGTGCTGATGTGTGTGTGTGTGTTTGCCTCCCTGCAGATGGGTCAAACAGGAGAATGAACTCAGTAAAAGTGCCCGACTGGGGGATTCAGGACCAAAGTTGGACTTGGGCTTTAAAGAGGGACAGACCATCACGCTAAACATAGGGGTAAGAGCCAGTCTGTGAACATTTTTCAAAATATATTCTAAAGAATGTTGGGTAGTGACAAAGTAATGGTCTTTGATCAGTGGTTTGATAATTAATGCAACCTATGAATTGTTTCAGTAAATTTAAAATGTCCAGTTAAATGTATCATGTAAACATCCTATAAATTGGTAGTTCATTGGTTTTCCTCTGTGTTTAGCAAGGTAAAAAGAGGGATAAGCCCCGTCCACAAGGCTCAGGTGGATTTGGCCTCCTCCCACCACCACCTGGAGGCAAGATAGCCCCTCCTCCTTCAACAGGCTCATCCAATCACAACATAGTCCCCCAGACTGGCGGTACAGCAACAGGTAAGTACTTGGTCACACCAAGCGCTAATCTCCAGGGCTGAAGAGTGAAGCCAATGTGGGATGTGGGAGTATCAAAATCTGCAGTAAATTCAGTGTCCATTGGGGGGTGGCTCCAAAAGCATGTCAATCCCTATAGACCCCATGTTAAAATGTCCCACTTTACAGCTGAAATAAACATGTTTACAGCCTGGTACAAAAAACGGTCTTGGTCTCTATAGTTCATTTCCTCTTAGACAACTGTACGGAGGGTGAATTTTTATATGTTATTAATTATATATATTATTAATTTTTATATAATAATAATAATTATTATTTTATATATTTTTATCCATTTAGATTATCCAAAGACTTTTCATGGCTTTAACATTACTGTTATCAAACACAACTGTTTGTGTTAACATTTATTAAGTAGCTGAAATGACTTGATAGTGTTTATTACACTGTTTGTAGATGTGGTTGGTGTTTTCATTAATTTCCGGTTTCATCTCTCACTCTTCTCCAACTCCACCCACTTGTTTCCATAAAACCAACATGGTGATGGCCATGTTGTGCATCTCGAGGCTTCAAAATTGCAGTTCAAAAAACCAATAGGTGACATCAAGGACGGTTTATCCACTATTTATATACAGTCTGTAGGTCAGACTCACACACACACAGACATGAGCCAAAATGTTAATTGTACTTTTTATTGAGTACAATTAACTCAATAAAAAGTTTTTGTTGTTTGTATGTTCTTGTTAAGGAGAAGAAAAAGGAACATGTATATTAGGAAAGCAAAAACCTGAAATGAAATAATGTGGAATACAAATGAGAATGGCGAAAACAAATTAAAGGTTGTTTGTTTGTGCTGCTGTGTTTACTGTATTTCACCAATTCGTCTGGTTTTGTCTTTGTCATATTGAACAAAAAAGTGTTAGTCAAATGTTAAAGCTTCACAATCATACCTGAACCAGATTTTAATTGAGATAAATAAGGCAAATGAATGTATTTGCAATTTGTTTGTGGAATAGGTTGCTAGTTTCTGTTTTAGCCACCTTGTGTTTCATGCTGATAAAACTTAAGAGTTTGCCTCATGTAGCTTTAATGTACCAGAATGCACTATTATCTTAATCACTGTGTTAATTAATTGGTAACTTTCAAATGACTCATGACACATGCCATGGTGTTCCAGCTGCACAATGTGTGTCAGTTTGTAAACTACTTTAATGAGCTCTTATTGTTTTTCTGTCTGTTTTTTTTTCTGTCAGGCTGCCTGTTGGAGCTGGACAGCAGTAACTCAAACACAGTGGTTCAGTCAAATCCTAGTTCAGATCTTTGGGGAGACTTCTCTGCTCCTGCAAGGTAGTAATTTAATCTCAATACACACACATGGTTATCAAAACATTACACCTACAGCTATGGCTGTGTGATGTGAAGATAAATATCAAGTGTTGATCAGAAAATGTCAATTTCTTATGATGCTCTATCATTTATTATTGAAGGTTCTAAAAATAATCACATAGGAGTCAGTACCTTTTTTATTTGTCGCATATAATTCAAAATGTTACAAGAAATAGGCCTTTCCATGTTGTGATTTTATATAAACTATTTTAAATAGTTTATTTATTCGTTCGTTGAACTTACAGAAAATGTGCCGACACACTATGTATTTTTATTTGGGTATGAAGTGACCTATACCAGCATATGGCATTTTGGTCATTTTGCACTGCTCTACCTACAGCTTTCAATTTTAGAAATGCCAATGTTTAATCCCCTTAAGGGAAATTAGAGATTTGTGATACTTGGTTGTATTGTTTATAGCATCACTGCATGTTAAAATGTATTTACACAACTTAAATATGGGTTTAAATAACATGTTCTTGTGGTGTGTGTCTTGTCCTGTTTTGTTTGTAACCCTTACCCTAAACATTTTTTTAAGTTTTGCATGCTTTTTTTCATATTATTTATGTAATGAGAAGTAGATATTAATTTCCTTACTACATAAATTGCATCCAACACTACTGCTGGCAAGTTAAACTATTGTAGTTAAATTGAAACAAGCCTGGTTTTCTCCTCAAGCCAATTATTTATACATTATTCTAAATTACTGTACATCACCGCTGACGTTTTCACAGCACAAACCTTTAATAGCTGCCTGACTGAACTTTAGTTTATCAAATGATGTAAAAAAATCTAACATAATTTTCTGTGTTTTCAGCTCTGTTCCTCCACCATCACAACCACAGAACACCACAAACTGGATCCAGTTTTGAGTGGTCCTTGGTCAGCCGTGATTTCCATCTCACCTGCGTCTGTGTCCATAGCTTCTTGTGCATCCCACTGAGAGTAACACCCACACACTGATCCCAAAGCAGAGACGTGGAACACCACAGAGCTGTAGAAACACATCATAGCACCACTGCATTTAGAAAGAATCTGTTCTGTCTAATATTCTGAAATGAAGCATTTATGAATCTGTTAAAGCCATTAGATGACATGAGCCATTTCCAGTAATATTTAAGGGCTACGTGTGATGTCCTGAGCCGCAGGTGTTTCTTTTTTATGTGTCTGCATCCCCTCCCCAGTAGATGGCTCTCTGAACTGAGCTTTGTCTTTGATCTGGAATGCTTTTGTCTCTGTGACAGCTCCCCCTGCAGGTTCTGCAGAGCAATGCATCTAATGAGCTGTGTTTACAGTAGGAGCCAATGTTTTCTCTAACCTAAAGAAAAGCTATTCGAACTATAGACAAATCAAAGGTCAGTATGACAGTTTGTGTAATGCTCCGAAATTGGTCCTAAAATTGTGTATTCATGCATCAGCCTCATGTACTTATAAAGTAATAGATTTTGACATTTTGGTGATTCATAGTGAGGTCACAGTCTGTCTAAATATTTCAGCATAGATCCTAAGAAAAGGACAGGTCACAGTACAATGATGTTACTTATTTGGAAAGAATATTTTAATATTTAAACAATAGTAGGAGTTTAAAGACTGAACTGAGATGAAATGACTTGCTTCTTCCCATTGTTATACTGTGAATGAACAAGTAGCACAGCCTTGTCCTCAAACTGCATTTTCAAAATCAAAATCAAATGGCTCAGCATTTCTGTATTTATAACAATTTTGTCTAAAATGTGGTTTAAGTACAACACAAAAATATAAGTGAATTTAAAGATGCAACTTTAAAGCATTCAGGTTAGCTTTGCTTTATGCAGTGTGGAAAATACATGTTTGACTGCAGTGGTCTGTTTAAATCAGCTTCATCATGCTGACTGTGTATCACCACCGGAACCAGGACTGAGTATGTTCATACAGTGACATAAGTTTATACTGTGCAAAACACTGGACTGGAGCCTAATCATTCCTCTCAGATATATTTAAACCATAAATTTGTATTTACAATTTAAAGTGTTTCTTTACTTGAGTTTGTTACCAGTGGACTTATTGAAATTGCTGTATCAGTTGCCAAATCCACACTATTTCTAGCTACTTGGTACATTTGTTAATAATTATAGAAGCATGCAATAATATATTAAATATTAAGTAATGAATATTACATATCTACTGTATCTGCTGGCAGTAAAATAACACACTTTTTCTATAGCCCTTTTTCAGGCCTTTCTCATCTCTCAAAACATCCAATTAACTCCTCAAATCTAGTGGTAATCAATAAATTATAATCAATGTCTTATTGCAAATTATTCCGTTTAAAATGCCTGGGCTCAAAAGTTCTGTTAGATTTTGAGAAACCTTTTTTCTTTTTAATTTGAGGCATTTGTTTACTGACATTGACAAGAAGCTCTACTGTGGGGATGATTGGAACTGAAGTGGTAGCTTTACATTTGTGCTAAATCTGAGTATATTCACAGATGAATTGTAAAGAGGTGTGTTGTTGCTTTTCCTTCAACTTTTTAACTGCTGTTTTCTGTTAAAAGTAAGAGTTAGTGGAAAACTAAGTGACTTGTCACCTCTATTTCAGTCTGCTGCAGAGTTTCTATGAATGGAATCAACAATTTACTGTGTTTTTTTTTTTTAGGAAACAGTTTGGCTCCTGTGATCACTGTTATCAGACTAAAGGTTTCCAGTTGAGCTGTGTAGAGCAGGGTGTACGTACAGATCTACTGTGAAGAAGCTGAGTGGGTGATGTTTAATAGCAGTTTATACAGTGAGTGACAGGATGTGTAGAGAGCAGGGAGGAAAGTATTTGGACTTTTATTACGTTGTAAACACCCTGCCTGAAAGAGTGAACATAAATGATGAGATAATCGACATTTGGTTAATTGTAAAATTAAGTCACAATGTACACTGTTAAGATTCGAACACAACAGTCTCAGGACTAAAAGCAGGAAAAACAAAATGAAGTGATTGTCTTACTTAATATAATGAATGTCTAAATGGCAGCAAATGATATGTTCATTGTGCTGAAGAGACTTAGGCTGATTGTGAATAGAGATTGTTTACAGAAATTTGACATATGACATGTCAAACATTTCTTGACTGAATTCATTTTTTGCTCTAAGGTTTGATGAAATCAGATGAACTGGCAGTGAAAATATGTATTTAATTGGCATTAGGATATAGGGCTGACTGAAACCAAGTGTTTATGTGTGTTGTGTTTACATGGCTTATATTACTAAATATAAAATATTAAATTGTCTCCCATTCTCACTCATTCCATTTTGGCTGTAAAATCACAGACTAACACTTTTGATTTATGACCAATTTAATGAGAAAGAGGCAATAAATCCTTTTAAAGGACATATGATGTCTGTTTTGTATTTCTTGACTGATTTAGTATTTCTGGTAATACTGCAATAGTACAAACAACTTTCTTCAGACTCTTTACATAAATAGTGTTTTACGTGACAACACCAATCAGATGTTTTGTCAAGAGCTGGAGATGACCACATCACAAATCTCAATGCAGGAAAACCCCTGAGTCAGAAACACCCTGACAATGGAAGAAGGGTCAGACACTGACCTGCGTCACTGAGAGGCAGCCAGAGGAAAAGACCAGCAGGTGTTAAACCATTTCTGAAAAGGAAAAGGAAGTTTGTGCCTTTTTATGAGATACATGTACTTATTACAATCATACAAATTGTAATTCTTCACTCTAACTTCCACAAAGGATTTCAAATGTCAATGTTTGTTTTTCTATTTGCTTATGTTCGGGTTAGGCTCCCTACCACACTGACCTATCTTGCTACTCTTTTATTTGCTTTTGCATTTTCAGTTTCCATTTTGTGACTGTTCAATATAAGGACCTGTCACCACAGGCCTTGTAGGACAGCAAGATCTGAGCATTGTACATTCTGTCAGAGGCAGCCTAGTTAAGGAGGACGGAGAGCTGAGAAATATTGCATTTGGTCGGGACATGACCTCAGAGCGGTAGCTTTTAGCTCTGCTGACAGATGGAAAAAGAGACTGGCTGGAGGAGAGAAGAGGAAACCAGCGGCAGCTTCCCATCCCATTGGCCTCCTCTGAGCTTCATCTTCCTTTCATTTCCTTTTTACCTCACTGCACCTTTGAGGCCCTTGTAGACTTTTTGCATGTGTCTAAGCTTGTTTGTGAGAGTGACAGATTAGTGTGAAATTTGGTGATGTGTGCACTTGTTGTGAATGTGCTGTATGTGAACTTTAGACCATATGTTAGTGTGTTGATCTGTTTGCGAGTCTGACGTGGGTCAACTGTAGCTCTGTAACCCAAACTGAACTGCACATTACACCATCACGTGTCATTTTGATGGATTCATTTGGATCTGTGTTACAGCCAAACAAATTGCTGAGAAATTTAGGATGTTTATTACACATAGTGCTCAGAATGTTGGCTCAAGATCTTTCATCTCATCTATCATCATCAATCTGATGAGGGATCAAATTTAATACTCAAATACAAACTGTACAAAACTACCATCACTGAAGTTTAGCACAAGGTAACACCATTTCATTTAACACCAGCAGATTTACATTTCTGCATGTTGTAAAGTTGTGGTGAAAATGATCCACAGCTTGTGTTGTCATCATCTATGCTGAAATATCTCAACAAATACTGAATTAGCAGCATTCTACAATTGCTATTACACTCACAAAACATGCAGAAAATGCAAATATTTCCATCTGACAACACAACTTGTAATCAAATGAATATACTCTTTCAATCACTACACACCATTTGTTGAAACTATCATAGCATGAATTGTATTCTTTCTTCCAAAGATGATAGACATAACAACACTCTGCACCTGTACTTTTTATATGTTTTGAGATGTTCTGTTGAAATTAAAAAAAAAGGAGACATTTAAACATCTCTCATTTTATTCTAATGTGCAGATCTTTCAATGCCCATGAACTGTCAGCAAAATGTAAAATTTACAGTAAGACAAAGCAAAGCAAGTTTATTTATATAGCACATTTCATACACAAAGGCAATTCAATGTGCTTTACATAAATAGAAGAAGCATCCAGAGGAAAATAAAAAATGCTTAAAGAATAAAAGATGAAAATATAAAAAAAAAAAAAAAGTACAAAAGTAAAAAAAAAAGTAAGAAGTACAGAGTACATAAAATCATAATAGAAGAGAATAAAAATAATTAAAACGTACATTAAAATGATTAAAGAATTAATAAGACTTACCTTGTGATATGAACAGTGTAAGTTACTTACAAAGTGTAAGTTACAGAGGTCATCCATAGCCACATGAAAAGAGAAATGTTTTTAACCTGGATTTAAAAATGTCTACATTTGGGGCAAATCTAAGGTCTACTGGCAGTTTGTTCCAGTTTTTGCAGCATAGCAGCTAAATACTGCTTCTCCATGTTTAGTCTGGACTTTGGACTTGACTAGACCTGAGTCCATGGATCTAAGAGTCCTAATCGGTTTATATTCTTTAAACATATCACCAATGTATTCTTTGCCTAAACCATTCAGTGATTTGTAAACTAGTAGCAGTACTTTAAAATCTATTCTATAATTAACTGGAAACCTGTGTAAAGATTTTAGACTTGGTGTAATGTGTTCTGGTAGTCCTGGTCCTGGTCCTTAGTCCTGGTTAAAACTCTAGTAGCAGCATCTGGATGAGCTGCAGCTGTTTAATGATCTTTATGTGAAGTCCAGTTAGAAGACCATTACAGTAATGGAGTCTACTGGAGATGAAGGTGTGGATGAGCTTCTCTTGGTCTTTTTGGAACATAAAACTCATAATTCTGTTTATATTTTTCAGTTGGTAGAAGGCTGTTTTGGTGACAGCTTTGATATGTCTGGTGAAGGTCAGATCTGAGTCTATTAACACACCAAGGTTACAAACTTGGTCTTTGGTTTTTAGAGTCGGAGACTCAAGGTGTTTTCTAATGCTGATTCTCTTCTCTTTGTTGCCAAATAAAATAATCAGTTTTGTCCTTATTTATTTGAAGAAAACTCATCCAGTCCTTTATTTGCTCCAAACATTGACACAGTGAATCTATTGGGCTGCAGTAGTCTGGTGAGACACATATATCTGTGTATCATCTGCATAACTGTGGTAATTGATGTTGGAGTTCTGTAGAATTTGACCTAATGGGAGCATATACAGATTGAACAGAAGTGGTCCAAGAACTGAACCCTGGGAGATTCCACAAATCATAGCTACTTGCTCAGATTCATAATTGTCAATAGTAACAAAATAAGTCCGGCCTCTAAATAAGACCTGAACCAATTAAGGACTGCAACAGTAAACACCTCAAATAGACACATTTGAAAATTCTTCATGGCACAGCTTTTAAACTGCATTCTTTCTCCATAAAAGCACACAAAGAATTTAATCAAAATTCAGAAATACTAAGAAACAACTTTTTTATTGTACTGCATCCAATCTTTTCATGTCATTCTTTTTGGCAGGTCCTAGCCTTGTTTCTATACTTTTCAAACTCAGAAAAACCAAATACTGATAAATTAAGTAAACATAAAAGAAACTAAAAGAAATGTGAAAAGGACAGACTAAAAAGTACTTTTTGCTGATTGAAGAGCTGTGCAAATGAGTTTGACACAGGTACATTAGAGATTCGTATAAAAGTAATTTCTATCAGCTGTGAATCATTTTTCATTTGTTTAATCTAACATAGTGTTGGGTGTCTTTATGAGATCTGTGTTTACTGTTTTAAAAAAGATGTGAAAATGTGTGAAACCAGTGAAAAAGTGTCAATGCATTTCTGCTGTGCTAAGAAGGTGATGACGGAGATCAAGTGGATCCCAGTTTCATTAAGCATACCTTAGCTATAAAGAAAACTAATACTATCTGTTCAGCAATGGTGAGAAGTTAAATGAAGAGATTGCTCTGGTGCTGTCTGCAGTTTGTGAAAATCAGTACATTGTCTGTTGGGGCCTCTTGTCAGGTCATCATTGTAAATGAGAAGTTGTTCTCCATTGATTTTACCTGTTTTTTTATTTTTAAAGGTTGAATAAAAAAATAAAAAAATAAAATAAACATCCAGCTTCCACTTTTTTCCTTGTTGTGAGAAAAGTATTTGCACCCTGCCTTTCACTTGTAGCTCTGCTGTTTCCTTTGGCATTGTAAGGCATCACAACTGTTAGACTACAACCCACAATGCATGGCAGTGTGTTCTGCCATTATAAAATAGAAAAGTACTGCACACAAAGAATTGTTGTGAGGTGCTGATCACTGGTAGTAAATTAGAGAGAAGGAAAATGTGTTGTGTGCTCTGGTTCCATTTGCATTTGTCTAATTTGTATAATACATAGAATAATAATAAATGATAGAATAAAAAATAAATACAAATGGGGCCAGAGTGTATGACACTTTTTTGCTACTCTCTAGTATGCTCTTCCACATATTAAGAAAAAAAACTTGAATTTCTACTGCAGAGACACTATCTTCTTGTATTTAATAATGGTTGTGTTGACTCATCCATGAATTCATTTTAGACTTTTCTTGCTTTAGAATTTATATTTATGATCTGTGTTCTTGCCAGCTTCCAGACTCTCTTTTCTCACCTTCTCCCGCATACACACTGTTCTACAACTGGCAAAAGTAAGACACATAGTGTTAATGCAACATATCAGGTGAAATGTCAGGAGTGGTACTGGGATCAAGTAGTTCACAGGCCTCTTGAACTCATCGCTCTCCCCATGGACTGTTTGCAGATATGATAATTAAACTGTCTACTCCTAACAAGCTCACTAATTCATGAGTTCTAGCTCTGTGTTGTGTGTTACATAGCCTTGAGTGATTCTTGTAGATTGGATCTCTTTATCTGCTGAGATCAAGAATTAGCTCAAACCAGGAGCTGAAGCACTGCCTGATACTGGAGAGTCAGGTGATTTAGGAGCTGTTGGGATAAGCAGGTGTGACAGATGGTTCTCTGAGGTCAAAGGTTTAAATCACTGTTGGACACTTTTGGGTTTGAAGTTTTCAGAGAAACCTGAACCAACAACTTGACTGGATGATTTAGGTGAAGGTGTGTAAGTAATTGGGGGTGGGGGGGCTAAGTACAAATACTTTGTTACTGTACTTAAATAGAGTTTTCAGGCATCTGTATTTTACTTTGTTTATTTTTTAGTTTGCATTTTAAAACAAATATCAGTACTTTCTACTCATTACTTTAGTTTGAATGCATTTGAGGGAATTATGGATTATTTTCATTTTGCATTGTGCCTCATTATGCCTCATCATTTTGGATACCTATATCAACACTGATTTTGACCTAAATGGATGAAACAATGACACATAGAAAACCCTTGGTGAATCCATCATTGAATATCACGCACATCAAACAGAACAAGAGGAAAACAATATATGTATGTATATATTATTTTATTTTGAATTACAATGGTTTAATAGCTTTGCAATACTTTAGTTGAATTAATTTTCCACAGAAATAGCAGACCTTAACCCAGCATAAATGCCCTTCAAAGTCCTTCTTTTACTTTTATACTTTGAGTATATTTCAGCACCTCTGCTTTTTCACTTTTACTGAGAAGCTGAATCACTACTCCTACTTCTATTTTTTTTTAGTATTTATACTTCTACTTGAGAGAAGAATGTGCATACTTTTGTATTTTTGACACCTCTGTTTATTTGTGTATATATAAAGGTATGTCATGTATCAGCATTTCATTTTACGTGCAAGCTGCAAAAGTGAGTGAACAAAGCACTAAAAATATTTGTTAGTACCTTTTATGTGCATGTGGTTCATTGTTTGTGGCCTTTATCTTGTATTTGGCAGTCCTCATTGTTTTTAACTCTACCACCATATATACTGTATTTGTTTTCTGTCAAAATGATGTATTTAACAGACTTTTATGTAAATGTAATAAATTGACAATGACCACAGTGTCTGTATGTGTTGTGTGTAGATGATATATGTTGAGTTGTCACTGAGGCCTCGTTTTCACCTCACCTTGTTATTTACGACTTCACCAGCTTTTATTAGACCGGGCAACAGTTCAGCATTCTGAGGCATCTCACTCCCTCCTCTCACTCTTTGAATGCTGCTGACTTTTCCTTTTCCACTCAAGTGTCAAAGACCAAACATTTATTGGCGAACAAACAGTACAGTAGCCGTCCATGTTACTGACCCAGCCTGGTAAAAGAGACTAAATGTATGGGTGTGTGAATAAACAACCCCTGGGTAAACAAACTAGTTGCAATGTAGACAATGGACAGATGTGTCCACATCTGGACAGATGTGTCCAATGTACTCGTATTTAACTCTACATTGCAACTAGTTTGTTGCAATGTAACAAACTAGTTGCACTGGATACCACTCTAGGCCTGCTATCCAGGCCTAGAGTAAAGTTCTCTAGGCCTGGATAGCACAAACTGAACTGTATAAATACTATCAAAAACTTAACTTATGGGGTTACCATTGTTTAGATAATGAGGGTATTGCTTATGAACTAGAGAAAAATGTTGTAGGTCTATCCTGTACAAAGTCTTAAAATTACGAGAAAGCAATCATCAACCTCAATGTCCTATGATTATCTGTTTTAAGAAAGTGAACATTTCAAATGTCTATCATTTTTACATGATAAAATATATTGATTTCATTTAAACAAGGGATCAAGGGCAATACTGTGTTTAATGTTTTAGTTAAAAACTAAAAGTGGTTCAGATGAGCTCAAACTTAAACAAGTATAGCAGTAAACTGTAAAATATACATGAATGCAGCAGTAAAATGAATCAAACCCATCAGATATAATAGTAAAACACTGACAGGAAACATTCAGCTGCCTTCGTGGCTGATAAAACTTACATACTTTTACACAAGTAAGGTTTTGAATACAGACAGTCAAGTCTAAGATCTCTGAGTATGTGCATTAGTGCTTGCATAAGAAGCCTCAGTTTATGTGTTGAATGACTTTGCTGAACTGAGCTGCTGAGGCAGAAGCTCATACATGGTGCTCAAAGGTTGTAGTGTCAGATTAACAACGGTGGATCTATTTTTGAAACATCTGGGGAAGCTCTCCAAGCCGACATGCTGTTTTGTACACTTATGTTTATGAACTATGTGAGCTGTACATAATGCTGCAAGGACAGTATGACAGGGCATGTTTTTTAGGGTCAACATAAAAATTTGTTTTACCCTGAATTTATTGGAATAGCAGACTGGCTGATGTGAATGCTGTATATTCATATTGTAGCATAATAAACTGAAGTCTAGTCTAAAGTCACATCAGAACAAAAGAATAAAGAAACATTATTGTCTTTGAATACATTTTTTTACTGTTTTGAGTTGCGAATATTTTTTTTTTATTTTCATCAATACATTGTGTTAATCTTTAAAAGTAACACAGTAATATTGTTATACGATATAAAACAAAAAATGCTAAAGTACAAAATTATTAGCTTCCAATTACTTTAATCTGGCAAATGCTACAAAAATGGCATTAAAATATCTGCAACAGATTAATTTTAACTTGAAAGTGCTTCTGAGGAGCTTAAATTACTCAATTGTTTTGTATCCACCAAATCTGAGGTGGTTCTTACCCTGCACACATCTGTTTATGGGTAAATAAAGTAGGCTGTTAGCACTGCTGCTGTCTACATAAAGTACACAACTTACTATGATGTACAGACCTAAATATAAATACAGTGAGGTAAAGCCCTAACCCTATCTTTTACAAGTACATATACTGTTACTCCGCTACTAGCAAATTATTCTCAGAACTGCACCTGTTAGGCTACATCGACACTGCAAGCCTTAGTGATTAATTTGCATTTATTACTCAGATCTGATTTTTTTGTTTGGCTGTTTATATTTTTGAAAATGTGACCAGTTATCAGATTCCAGTGGTAACTGTAACATGAGTGGTTTGAATCTTTAGCTTCTTTAAATTTGGCTTTAAGGCCCTGAATTTTCTTCTGAAACTACAGCCATTTTCCTCTGTGGTCACATTCCTTTCCTTTTAGACTAGTTACATATGAGCAAAAATATAACATATGAGTCACTTCTCACTGCAGTTTGAACATAGCCAAATCCTTTTTTCTTTTCTTTTAAATAGTAATGTTTTAACTAAGGATAAATGCATTCTCCCAAACCTATGAGGACTGTGAACAGCTTGGCTTGTGCTACCACAGGTCATGCATTTCAAGTATTTCTACTGATGTGGTATAGTTTATTGTATGTAAATAAAACACAAGAAACACATTCACACAAAAGGTATTTGCTGAACCAAATACAAACATGCTGAGGTTGAACATTCACATGGTAGAAGAGACCAATATTCTACAAGTCTTCACCGTGGTGGTCTTAAAGTTTTAAAGACAATTTTTGTTCATCGTTGTCCTCTCCCTTCCATATCTTTCATGTTCCTCAGTGCTCCTTTCCCCCTGCTTTTCTTCCTCTCCGCCTCCAGCCGCTCCCTCTCCTTCTCCATCATCCAATCACTTCCGAGGAAAGCCAGCATATCCTCAGGCCGGCCACGAAGCCTTGGCCTCAGGTCCAGCAGAGACAGGAAGAATGAACAGGCCAGGGGGGTAAAACAGACAAATTGTGGAGCGATGGGAGGACCGTCCTTCTTTCCTTCTGGTCCATCCTCTCCCTGTGGCTCTGCCCACACATCCAGTTCATCATCAGGGGTTTTAACTCTGTCAAACCATTCCTGATATTTCAGGTATGAGTGGCAGTCACTGGCTGTCTCAGCCCAGGGGTGGCTGCCGGTGAGCATGGCATAGGTGAGGATGCCCAGTGCCCAGCTGTCTGTACTGGGCTCCACAGGCACCCAAACTCTCTTCCTGGTCTTCTCATCTTCGTTGCCCTCATTCATCCCCCTCCAGCTGTCCTTGTTTCCTCTGGCGATCTCAGCCTCAGGGGTGCAGTACGGAGAGCTGTACCAGACCTCTGGGACCTTGGTACCCCTGGCTTTCACCTGGTGTAAAACATTCAATTATGTCAGATTTTCTGTCCTTAAAGAGTCATGAAGTCTAAAATCCAGTAATCTGAAATTTAGGCCTGAAAATGTGGTAAAATAACTTAAATCAAAGGTCTTAAAGTTAGCTTGAAGTTAACTTCACTTTTGTAAAAGGTACAGTAACTTCAGTCTCACTTTTAAATTTTGGAAGAATGTATACTTCTCACAGTTTGCTAAGGAGCAAGGTCATTGTATCCAGCGTTGCATGATAAGTGTGTTTTGGCTATAAATATCAGATTTGTAATAATTTCACACCAATACACACCAAAATAGCAATAAAGCATATATCACCAGGGCTTGACACTGACATCTGCCAAATGTGGGTGGATTTCAGCAGTGGTGGGTAACACAGTCATTCCCACTAACCACTTCAGTGGGTTGAATTATATATATGTATTTCCTCAAATAGTGTCCAGGTCTTTATTTCTCTCAGCTACAGGAGGCACCAGGTCTTTATTTGAAGGAAACTTGTATTAGAGTCAGGTCTTTATTTATATTTTCCTCTGTTTAAAAAGTAGAAATGGTCCATTTAGTAGGTTGCATGTAAGTTTCTACAAATGACAGTTTTGCTGAAAAAGTAGGAGATACATGCTGTGACTGAAACTGGACAAAAACACTTCAAATGATGATCTAGGACAGCAAAGTGATGAAAATAGCCAGGTTCTATTTTTGAATGTATTAAATTAAACTTGTAGAGGTGAAAGTTGTGTGTGTGCTTTCACATATACTCACATAAAATGCAAAGTTTTTTCCAGAGTTTTTTGAATTGGAATTGATGAGACAAAAATAACTTGTTCCTCTTTGCTCTTTGATTTTTTTTTTTTGCCACTCTGTATTACAGTGTTTACTGCTAAAATATAAAATATACAAGAAACATATTTTCTTTTTTTTCAGTTTTTATCTTTTCAGATAATATTCTACACTCCTGCACCACTTTTATTACATCTAATAAGAAGTTACTCTTTTAATGTCTTTGTCCTAATAGATGCATTTTTTTATAAAAAGGAGCTTTACACACAACCTTGCCAGAGCTAAATATTCGATAATGACCTGTAATGTTATACATCTTATGTAGTCTTGATTTGGGCATGTACAGTGGTCATTTACATTTAAAAGGGTTGTGTGTTGCAATATGGTGGGTGGGTTAATGTGGTATCTCCTCATCAAAAAAATAGCTTCTTCTAGTAGTAGTACTAAAATTGTTTCGGTCAACGTAACATCCATCTAATATGTGGAAGTGCAAGTTTAACAATATCTGGCTAAACATATATTGATAAATATTGAAACATTTTAAATTTAACTTTGCAAGGGTTAGAGCAAGCTGACAGACAATCTTTGAAACAAACTGACTTAATTTACTTATGAGAATATGCTACATGGTTTAGCTTGGCATGCCATATTTTGCTATTTTTAAAATTACATAATTTAAATGATATTAGTCGTGATATATACTTGCCATGCCAAAGTCTCCCAGTTTGACCCAGCGGCAGGCAGTGTCACACAGGAAGACGTTTTCTGGTTTAAGATCTCTGTGGACAAAACCAAGAGAATGCAGATGTGACAGGGCGCCACATAGCTGGGACACCACACGCTGGCAACAACCCTCCTCCATACCGACCTGGGAAAAAATGAGGAGGGATAAGCAGACAAAATCTAATAGTTTAATGAACTCAAAGAAGAGCCTCTGCAAATAGTAAAGTCAAAAATTTCCATTGCCTTTCAAAGAAATCCACTGGTTTCAAAAACTGGATAATTTCTTTGTTTAACTACTGCTCTTGTTGCCTGCTGCCTTATTCATAGCAAAGAAACCTAATGAATGCAAAGCAAAAAAATGAACTACGCCCTGCACTCAATATCTGTGGATTCATTATTCTGACAAAGATACTGTATATTATGAACATTTTCTATATACCTCTGGTATGATGACGTCATACAGATCGCCAAAGAGGCTGGCTTGTTGGGCAAAGACATAGTGTGAAGGTGTGGAGTAGGCGATTCCCAGGGCTCTGGTTAGAGATGGATGAGTGCAGAATGACAGACAGAGGTTATACTCCCTCAAAAAAGAGAAGAGGGAGGTGGATTCACGAGGGAAAAACTTCAAGGCCATTGGAGTACCTGGAGGAAATTAATCAAATATATAGTTGAATGTTTTTTTTTACTTCAGGAAGCTAATCAGACTGTAGTTTCTCTCTTCACCTCTCTTCCTGTGCATGGCCAACATGACCTTTCCATATGAGCCTTCCCCCAGGAGCTTTAGCACCTTAAAGTGCTCTGCTGTGTCCATTGTTGTCAGAGACTGAGCTGTCAGATGGCACATCTCATCCAGAAGCTTAGTGGCTGCCTGGACACACACACAAACGGCAGCTGAATCACACATTTCAACCTTTAACTAATAAGACTAATGATGATGTTTTCTATCTAACTGCACTGAGACATCATGTTATTGATTACATCTGCAGAACACACAAATTCCAGAAGATTGGCTGAAGAAGTGCTGCTTCATGAATGCAGGTATATAAGTAAAAATGGTTCTCTTTTGTTTTCAAGGAATTTAGGTATTTCCTATCTTTTATTAATATTTTTATAACTGTGAAAATCTGGTGCTTTTCATTATTTGTGATGAATTTGCTAACCCTACAGATATTGATACCTTGTTAGAATTCACCTAATTATCTACACACCCACTTTCTTGACTGCATCTGTAACAATTATCAACCATTACTCTGATCGTCAGCACCTGACACCAGACTTAATATATTTGTTTTCAAATGACCAGATGAAGACTGTAAAGTTGAAATCAAAGGTTTTTTGCAAAGCAGTGTGGTATTTTTTAGTTATGACTAAAATCAAACCTCTTATTTTCTTTTATCAGTTGTACATTTACCCTAACCCTAACAAGTCCATTTGTCTTTCTCCAAAGGGTATGTGGGTATTTCTGTCAAAAAGAATAAGTCTATCTTTCTGAATTAATATAGACTGGTGTGCTTTTTTCAATCATCAGCAGTATGAGTTTTATTTCTTTTCATTTATCACGTATCATCTGAGCTGTAGTGAGTTTGAAGTGGAGGCTCTTGGTTTTGTTTTTGCAGGAAAAGCACAGACAGGTGTAATGTTCTGGTTCAATAAAGTTTCCCAGTAAAGCCAGTAATTCACACCTGTATGTTTAGTGTGACCATGTGACAAAAGCCTGTTCATTGTTCATTATCCATTTATAATAAATAAATTCATTGAAAAATTAAATGAATACAAATGCATTGTTGTTTTATGGTGCTTTTATTGTATTTCAGTTTGTCTAATGCATCATGTCTTATATTATTCTGTCTGTATTGTTGAGTTCTGACTTTTCTGTTTTTAATGTATGTATGTTTGAGTTTGTGTTGTAAACTGTCCTTATGTACGGGTTGTTGAGTTTTCTCTATTTTACAGGCTCATCTAGAGTGCAAAGCTTAGCATAGCTTAGGCATGTAAATGCCACTGGTCCATACTACTTGTCCTCATACAAATAAACATGAAATAATACAATGTTGAAATTTGGGATGAGGTCAGGTATTGCATTCATCAAATGAAGTGTACCTAATAACACTATTATCATTTAACAATCAGTAAATGAATGTTAAATGATCCCTTTTCAAGTTTTTGCTGCTAGATTAAAGTAAAAAAACAAACAAAATGTGTGAGCTTAAGATGCTTGTAGCTGTTTGGAATCTATCACAGCTGATACAGTGATGATCGTTACCATAGCGATGCTGGCAACACTGACCCATGGATATAAACATGTCTGTTAATAGCCTCACAAAATCCTCTGAGACACACACACACACACGTTTTATCTGGTGGTATGTCGATGTTTCCAGCACAGCTGTCATCTTTGCGCCCACAGTGGGATTTGATGTCACTGTGCATCAGACATGAGGCAGCTCATTACAGCTCATTAGAAGACAACACAGAGCTCTGAATGTGCTGCAAATGGACACTGTGAATCCCCTCTGAAGACACAAAGATGAGGCTTTGCAATATTCTGGCAGAATTTATCAAGTGTTAAGATTTTTATGAAACTCCTAAAAAGTTTTTTGAATTTCTGAATACAGTAGTACAGCAATATAGCAGCTGCATTTCAATAATATAGAATGCTTTTCAGAACTGTTAATCTTTTAAATGTGTAAAACTACTCTGATGCACTATTCACATTATTGCAGGTACAGTGTTACATCACATGGTCAAAGCTCTAGTCCTTCAGCACTATGTGTGATCATTAGTGAAAACTGAACTCTGACCTTCAAACTCTAATTGCTGATGTATTCAGAAGTGTCTGAGGCAAAAGTTATTTATAATGCTGAAATTAAACAACCAAATGGTTGGTGTTTATGGTCAGTAAAACAAGTAATGGTATAAATGTTATGGTGAGTGAATTGTGTTAAAGATTGATTGTGGTTACGTAGTTTTACTCAGGGTGCAAACTACAGTGGAGACAGGTTTAACACACAAACTGCCCTGAAAACAATGGGAGGATCTAAAATAATATGACCATATGCTGTTTTTGGGGTATGTATAAAATTAGGCTATTGATGACTTATGAGTCTGCATGATTCTTAAGAATAAAGAATAAAAATAATGGCTAAATTACCTGCTTTATAAATGTCTCTGTCATTTCCGACCATGTTTTCAGAAACAGAAATTAAAGGAATAAAAATAGATTATTCTTAATATTATTCTTATATTATTTCTAAATAAAAGTAAATGAATAAAAGTTTGATAAAGTGCTTTATAAATGTTGTATCTGTCATTTATGAACAGCTGCATTAATTTGTATAAATTCTGAAATTAATCCAGTCACAATTACTGGCATCAGAAAAACCTGCATACAACTAGAAGGGCAAGTGATAGAGTGCTGTCCTGTAAGTCAATCACATGCCCTATCCCTCAGTGTTAGAAAAAGCCTAAAGAAAAAATTCCAGGGTCTGCCCTTTTATAGATATATTTCAAAATGAAGTGAGTTCATCCTTGGCCCATGCATAGTTTTTGAGTAAGCATATTTTTGCTTGGGTAAGTGGGATAAATTAAAAACTTCACTGTGGAGTAAATGAAAGCCCAGACTGTGGTGGATCAGGGGTTAATGGGGTATTCAGTGAGCAGCATAGCTGTCATGCTCAGAGTTGGTCAGGTTTAAACGAGTGTAAGACGAGGTGACATCAATCTCAGCCCAGAACAACTTCAACAGCTTCGCCGTGGGACGCCAGGCTCAGTGCCCAAGTTACATAAGAAAGGTTGGACCAGTCCTGACTGGAGTGTGTGTCTGTATGTGAGACAGTGTGTGTCAATGTGTGTATAGTAGATAAATATCCTTTTGATGTCCTCTACATTCAACACCGTCTCTATAGAGCACAAACACCAGGATGATGAATGATGACATGTTCTGTGTGTGTGTTGAGCATTTTGTGATACACTTGTGTCAGCACTTGGTACAGTTGCATAGGCCACCAGCTTTTACTGTTCACATAAAATTATACGTTGGCATGTATATGTGTTTTCAAAATATACTGTATCAGATATACTACAGTCTGTATGCTGTGAATATTTATGCTATAGCAAAGCAAGCATCTGGCAAACAAAGCAAAGTCTTAATTATTTCATAACACATTATCTGATCATTATGAGGCATCAAATGTATCTCTCTTCTAAGACAGTACAAGGCAGCAAACGTATGAATTATTAAGTTGTGTTCTATCATTTATAAATTTAAATTTAAACGAAACATGTACTAAAACTACTACAATGACTATATTTGTTACATAATACATCTGATCATGAATTCTATCATTTAGGGTTGTTTAACCTGATGTTTAACATGATTTGTCCAGCAACATTTTCCACAGTTGCTATTTTTCAGGAGAATGAAGTGATAATTGTTTAATGCTGTGAGTAACACAAAGAAAAGTTGCATTTTCCTGCATTGTTTTGGGGTGAAGACAGAAAACTCAGAAAATGCATAAGTAAACACATAAAAATGCTCTAAATATTTATTTTTTATGAATTCAGTCAATTCATGCTTAAGCCATGCAGATTTTTGAGCAGTGAGAGGATCCATGCACTTGTCTCAACTTACTGTCATTTTGTCTGTGTTTCAGAAGATCTTCTGCAGAGCAAACATTTATGTCCTGTTCATCATTTATCAGGTGCAATTGTCAGGAAATCCTCCACAGTGTTAGAGTCTTCTGCTGCTGTCAAACTCAGGGTGAAATGTGCAGATCAGGAAACTCTCTGAAGTCTCTTGGTTTTCATGTCTGCTGCTGCGAACTCTTTTATCCTAAAGTGATCTGTCCTCACCTCCACTCCTGCCCTCCTCCCCCCTCAGCTGCTGCATTGCAGGGTGGATCCTGATGAACTGCATGAAACAGATAATAGATGTGTACTTGTTAATCTGCATATTCATCAGTGTCCTCTTCTTTCTAGGATTACTTTTTTATTTATGGTGAGATTCATTCATCATTATTTGATGAAAAGCACGTGTTTTTCCTCCTGCTTCCTAGAATTTAATCATAATTGCAAGTGCAGCTATAAACAACTTGTGTGCATGAGATTTCTGTAGATCTCAGACTCAACATGCTATTAGGTGTGGATGATTTTCTTTTAATCCATGCAACTACATACAGTATACCTGTAAGTCCCTTACAGCCTATGACCTGCTCCCTTCTGATGTCAAACATAACATATGGGACGCACTCTTTCTTTCTTTCTTTCTTTCTTTCTTTCTTTCTTTCTTTCTTTCTTTCTTTCTT
>JAPQRN010000003.1:1026321-1038889 GCA_037367275.1 Coranthus polyacanthus | reverse complement strand
TGATACCACATTCTAAATTGTGATGTTATTTAACTGAAAACTGTGCATTCCTTTTAACGTGATTTAGACTATTACAGCATTTTCCCTAAGTTAGTGGAAAATTAGGCAGATGGGAGGGGAGTTTAGGGACCCCCCACAAGAAAATAGCATTTTTTTTAAAATAAAAAAATGTAAGGTCACATCATTTTAGATCATTATTACACTGTGTGTGTACAAAAATGTGAAAAAGCAAGAGCAGACAATAAATAAACACCCAAAAAAGCCTAAAGACAAAACCTGCTAAAGAAGTCCACTAGGGACTAACTATAAAACTATAACTGTTAAATCTGGGGAAAGGCCATTTAGTTTCAGTGCTCTATACACTGATTGTACTGTCATTTGGCCTTACAGCGATAGGGAAAACCCTGCATTTGATTTGAATTGTTTGACACAACTCACGTTGTGGCCGGACTCCTTGGGTGGTCCAGCGGGGACTGGGGCGCAGCTGAGCCATCTGGCCGGCAGCCGGGTAGTAAGCAGCACGGTTCTGGGCCTGAGGAATGGCTGCCATGAAGTATCCAGAGGGAGGGGCAGGCTGGTAGGGATTGATGACTGTGTTTGGCACTGCTCGCACACTGGCCATGCGCTGCATGTACTGGTTGGTCAGGTGGGCCTGACGCTCCTCTTTCCTCTGGGCAAGAGCCACATACAGCGGCTTGGTGGCGACAATGCGCCCGTTCATTTCAGTCACCGCTTTAGTGGCTTCCTCTGGAGACGAGAAGCAGACGAAGCCAAAGCCTTTGCTGCGGCCGCCTTCCATCATGACCTGAGAATGTATTAGTATTTAGTATTTACTCAAGTACACAGGGGCAGAGTCCCACCTCTTGAAAATCTATGTACAGTAGTCAATGGCAAGAGACAAATCCCATGCCCCAAGCCCATGCCATCAATTATACATATGATGTTTAGCAATTTAAAAGATCATTTTACAATTCATTAACGTCACAATTAGTCATAGAAACTGTAGAAATATCAGACTGAAGATGCGTAATTCTAAAAATGACCCCATAAGTGACATCACCCTAACTTTCTCTCTCCACAGTTTGTTCAGAGCCGCTAAAGACGTCTCTGCAGCTTCAACATGACCAGACTTGTAGTGACCAATACTTTTTCACTCGGTTCTCAAAGATCAAAATGAAATGTGTGGAGGTGATGTCTCTTTTGATGATGGTGACATGTATCACATGAGACGAGAGATGCAGTTTTCACACTAAACTAAATGGTGCTTTACTATCACTATTTACTTATCTTTTAAACTGAAAAACACCATACAAGTAAATGATATAATTCAAATGGGATCAAAAGTAACATGTCTCTCTTCATGGACTACTGTACATGTTTTTTGCTGTTGGTCCCATGGGGCACAGCAGGACTTCAACTCTCCATACATACCTTACACATGCACACAGCAAACACACATCAGTAAGGCTGAACACAAGCAGCTGAGCTACTACCTTGGCACTGGTTATGGTCCCAAATGGCGAAAACTCCTTTCGCAGGCGTTCATCATCAATTCCATCATCCAGGTTCTTCACATACAAGTTGACACCCTGGAAACAGGAAGAACTTATGTTAACATTATTAAAATTCACATTTCTATCAACTATATAATCACATCAATTTATGAAAGTTCAAATCACAATTATTTTTGTTGTCTGTAGTACATATTTATCCCCAATATCCATGGGAGAGAAATATGAGGCCCATGAACTACAGTCACTGTTGCAGCCATTTTGGCCAGTGCAACCTACTGAGGAGGAAGCACTGAATTTGACAAAGCTGCGGACACTCTCCGATCTCATAAATACACCCGGAAAAATCAACACACAGCGTTCATTTACTGTGTAAATACTGCAGTACAAGTGGAAACAGACCTGGTAGCGAGTCATCCGGTCTTGTTTCATTTGCTCAAATTTGCGTTTGAGCTCCGTTTGTCGCTCAACCTTCTTCTGGGCACGGCCGACGTAGATCAGCTTGCCATTGAGCTCCTTCCCGTTCATCTCATCCACTGCCTGCAACAAATAAAGAAAACAAAGTCAAATCTGAGCATTGCCATTACGTGATAGCAGGTACCATGGGGTACCAGCAGGTACTATATCACCTTCGCTGAGGTTCCAAATGAGCCAATGAGATAATAAAATGTGACGTAAAACCATGAAGATCACCGACTGGTTGATCCAGAAGAGGCGTTGTGTCGATGCGAATGTGCGTCCTCGTCTTATGGTGTAGGACAATTTTTAATAGCTATGCCAAGCTAGCAAGAAGCAAAGAGCAAATTTTCAAGTAGGCTTTGATTTGAAGTCTAAACAATTATATCCCCGTCTATGTTTTATTTCAAAAATTAGAATGTGCAATCGTAAGTTTCCTCTTCCTCCATTGTTGCGTCACCTGTAGCTGCTCTGAACAGGCCACGCAGTAGAAATGCAGGTATAGTAATTGGTATAATTTAATTGCATGTGTAAATGTTCAACGAGAGTTGAGGGCTTATGTCTGCCTCTGAAGTCCCTATTCTCTAGAAAAAGGTTTCTCTGACGGACCAGAGAACCTGGTTTGGAACCAAATATTACCTTCTGGGCATCCTCGTGCCTCTCAAAGCTGACAAAGCCGAAGCCTCGAGACTTTCCGCTGTCATCAGTCATGACACGGATACTCATGGCATTTCCTGAGCAAAAGAAAGAAAAAACAAACATTAGGTGACTTCATATTGGGCCGTAATATTTTACTGCCAGGTTCAAAACACTGTGTATATCGTCATAGAAATACAGGCACAGTGACTGACCGTATTTACTGAAGAGTTCCCTCAGTTTCTCATCATCCATGTCTTCACCAAAGTTTTTAATGTAGACATTTGTGAACTCTTTGGCACGTGCACCTAGTTCAGCCTCGCGCTCTTTGCGAGATTTGAAGCGACCAACAAATCTACAGAGAAAAGAACAACTCAATACTACAACATAAAGAAACAGCGTGCTTTGATCGACAGGACATAACTGTGTAGTTACTGTAGAAATGTTTTGTATATTACTAACTTCAACTTTAGCTACAATACATGAAAGACTTCACACCTTAGTACTGGGCAAAACAAACTGGTTAAAACAAACACTTACACTTTTCGGTCATTGAGCAGCATGCCATTCATTTTCTCAATGGCTCGCTCAGCTGCCTCCTGAGTCTCAAAATGCACAAAGCCATAGCCCTTAGAGCCATTCTCATCACAAACCACCTTCAAGAAAGAGAACACATGCTGCACTTAAGACACACACATGCAGTAAGTAGAAACCAAACCTATACACACCTCAAATGTCACTCCTTCAAAGTAAAACTAACTTGCTATTGTGAGTACTTTGTGGTTCGTGTGAGAAAACAAGCAAAGATGCAAACTTTAGTTGTGTGATTGTTAAAAATTAAAATGTGAAGTTGACATTTGTTACTATTAATCTACACTCTTTGGCTTTAAGAAAACAACCCTTCGGTAGCAGAGGTATCTTTGTTCTTCAAGCCTGCACCTAAAAACACCAACCTCTACACAACTTATTTAACCTGGTATCAGAACCGATGACCGGCATTAGGTCTGGGTGATACGGCCAACATTACCGTGATTAAAATGTTCATCTTTCTTGCAAGTTTAAAGGATGACTTTTGGTCCTGAGTGAAAGTTGTGGTTTTAAATTATTTGTAAAAGACAAAAATGATGATTAAGTCATTGTAAAAGGTGGTAAAGAGACAAAAATGTCATCAAAGGCGCAACAAGGTGAAAATGTAACGTATGTAAAGATGAAAACAACATCAAAGATTAAAAAGGTGAAAGTGCTCATTTATCTGAGAACATAAACAAAATAAACCCTAAAGACAAAAGAAAAATGGATAAATCACAATAATGATATTCATGTCAATAAACTTCACCCGTTTATCATCCAGCCCTAAGTCACATATATCTACTGAGTAACCAACGCCTGTTGGTTGAGGATCATCAACACAGTGAAAACAAGTGGAAGACGTTAACAAAGCACACACGTTCAAATGAAACCTCCGCTCACAATGCAGGACTACAGCCCTGGTCCTTGTTACCTTGCATGACAGGATGTTGCCAAAAGCAGAGAAAGTGTCGTATAGAGCCTTGTTGTCGATAGACTTGTCCAGATTCTTGATGAAGATGTTTCCCACGCCGCTTTTTCTCAGTGAGGGGTCACGCTGGGACCACATGATGCGCACAGGCCGCCCCTTGATCACGTCAAAGTTCATGGTGTCCAGTGCACGCTCCGCTGAGGAGAACAGGGACAGGGGACATGGACTACATTTATTACAGGTTACATGTGGGTGGACATAGGTCTGTGTGATTAAACCATAATTACCATTATTGTTATATATATATCAGGTACAAGACAAATGCTTCAGTGTTTTGTTGTTTTACTTAATTTTACGTATATTTTATGTATATTTTAATATTGTACAAACATTTTATCATTATAGTAGTTAAATGTTAAATGCTCTACATGTAGATTTGTGAAATGTTCTGCTGTTTGGTAAGTGTTTGTCATGTCCTGACCATAAAGGATAGAATAACTGTCTCTTATGCCATTTTCGTCTTGTTGAATAAGTCTTTTTGATGCGTGCCATTTCGTATTTTACGTAGGCCTGGTCTGGTTTTATCTTTCGTGAATAATTAAAAACCACAAATAACCATCTGGTTTCTTCATCTTTAACTCAAGACCAAAAAACTTCGTATTGTGATAATTATCCATGTTTATCGTGCCTCAGTTTTTGCTCATCGTCGTGCGTCGTCAGCCTACACCAGTGTGTTAAAGGTGTTGTCGTTAGTCTCGGGGAGGTTGGGAAACAGACTCATCTCGGGGAAGTGGATTTTCAGGTCCATCCTCCGACTAAGGGCCACGGTGCAGGCTATTGTGATGGGTAAGCGTATTTGCATGTGATTGGATGCAGGTGTAGAGTTTCAGGGCAGATTAACAGATACACAGTAGTAGAGTCTGGTCCTGATACAGGTGTTGTTCTACACTACAATCTGTCACATTCATCTCCTTGGATAACCAACAAAGACATTTTATCTGATTGTTTTTCTCTTAAAGTTAGCATACCGCAGGTCACTTCTGCTTACATGACTCCATAATCTATTCCTACGTTCCAATACAATTAGGGATGCACAGATGTATTGGTGGAGCATCAGTATCAGCCAGTAGGTGGGTTTCCATCCAAATGTATCGCAAATTTTAATCAAGTTGGCAAAAGAAAATGTGAATTATGCGTGTTTCCATCCATGTTTCTTGTATTCATTCAGTGAACACTTCAGTCTCCTCAACCTTACAGATATAACAACCTTTCCACCTCTGCCAAACAAAAAAACTTGAATAAGATGTATCTGTTGTGATCTATTCAGGGCTGTTTCATTAATCCGTGTGACTGAATTTGTGTTCATTTAATCTTAGTACGTTGAAGGGCTGACAGACTGTTTTTGTATAATGGAGATTCCTTTGTTTCCCTGGCACAAAAGGGGGAATAAATATCAACAGCAGCAGCAACAACAACAAACACACAAAGAACACACTCAACCACATTAGTATCTGCATCAGCCACATTGTTATGTTGAAATAATGGCATGGGCCCAGACTTTGACAATTGGTGCATCTCTAATGTATACATTACAACATAACATATCATTCTAAATGTTTTATCTACATTGTCCTCCTCTAACAGGAGCCTCAACGGAATATATCTCAGTGAAAGCACAGATACACACCCGACAAACCCAGGAGAGTAGTCTTATCAATGGACTGCAGAAGATTTTAGGTAGAGGGTAGACATTTCGATTCTTCAGAGTCATAGAATGACACATGCACTTTAGAGACAGGGTTTTCCTTAGCTTTTCAGAGGGCTTGGGTGCTGTCTGGGTAAAAGTGTTTACCTTGAGTTTGCGGAGGAGTTGTGGTGAGCATTCATTTTACATAGTTATTAACCATCGTTATTACCATACCTGAGTATACAGAAGATGATAAAACACGTGAAAAGCTTAACAACTAAACTTGCTAAAGATGTCCCCTGCAGGCAAAGTATCAGACATGGCAGAAGTCATTTAGTTGGTCGGAAAGCTCACCACACTGATACCACATTCATTTGGTTTAGGTGGTGTCCAGAACGGCTTGGGTGCTGCACCTCAGCCTCACAGGGGTAGGGAAACCTCTGGACATGCCACATTTTCACAACACATGTATACATTAAGGAAAGACTGAATGAGCCAAGTGTGTACACAGCAGAGAGATGAACAGCTGGGGTGTTGTCCTCACACCGCTGAGATAAGTAGAACAGACCCGGAGCACTGAGTTGACAGCTAACAGTCCACTGCATCATGGCCGGGGTGGGCCGGGGTGGGCCGGGGTGGGCAGGGCAGGGCAGGGCAGGGACAACGTGGGGCTTTTCAGCGACGCCACCGTAGGGAGGTTCAACTGAGGAGACCCCACCGACAACATGTCGGCCGCAGTCACGTGTAGTACATGGAGGCTAGCGCACACTGAAACACACACATGTTAACAACACTGTCCTCGACCGTTCACTTACCGTCCGCCGGTTGCTGAAAGTTGACATAGGCGTATCCAAGGGAACGCCGGGTGATCATGTCTCTACAGACCCGGATTGACAGGATGGCTCCAGCTGGACTGAATTTCTCATACAGCATGGCCTCGGTCACATCCTGATGCAGATCCCCGACGTACAGGGAGGCCATGGGGTAACTGGGAGCGCTGGGGTTCATTGTCGGTGGCTCAGCAAAGTACTCGGACGAAGCTCGTTTGTCTCAAAAGAAAAGTTTTCGACGACGAATGCTCGTCTTTTCTAACGGCCACTAGCGTCACGTCAGTTCGGGGCAGAATGGTAAACGTTAGCAACCGCTGTCCCGTCAGTTGCAGTGTTTTCTGAGTACAAATTAAAAGCCTGGTACGCTAAAAGGACAACGTGTCAACTCCTACTGTGGTTAAAACTGGCATTCAAACGTGACACAAGACTAAAAGCACATTTGACGTTACTTGGCCTCTCTTCTGAACCAGTAACACGTCGACTAAAAAATGTGTCGTTGGGTTTAACGTTAGGCAGCCCCTTCTTCTACGTTACCGTCCAGTCCTCCAGTGTCTAGTCCAGCTTCACCGATGGTTACAAAAAGAAAAAAATGATTTTTTGGTTTTTTATGTTTTGAGATTTTTTTGTATTTTTATTTTTTTATAGAATGTGTGCCGAGCGAGCTCAGGAGCACACGCGCACTCACACAGCACTAACAGCCGGGGTTGAGGGGGAGGAGCTACCGGGAAGTGGCGCTTTATATACTGACCCGCACGTCACCGGAACGGGCCAATCACCGTGCGCCATGGTTGAAAAAAAGTCAACAAAGAGGCGTCACCTCCAGCTGTACGCATGATGATGAAATCCTATCACAAGGCTGACAGTGACAGCGATACGAGACCCGACGTTGAGTTGAACTCCCGTGAAGACCATGACATTACCATACAAGTACTATTCACCTCTCCAACCTGTCACGCTCATTCAACATGGCTCACATTGAATGACAGTTCAACTTCAGCTGGTCCTCGTCAAGTACGTTGCTCATCAGCTGCTATCAAGAGGAAAACATGAGCGACATCCCTCCCCGCACTGGACCCGCTTTTACCCACGAAAGCTGCTCAAAAATGGGCTTCATGATTGAAACCTGACCCACTCATACTGTATAAAGTCATCATCTTGCTCGTCATTGTTTCAGTGTATTTGGGTCGTTCTTGTTCTGATTTACTGAATCATATTTTCTCTCAAATGAGCCATATATTTATAACAAATGGTTTGAATTACATATTGAGGCCTTCTTCGTCACTTAAACAGAGATAATAGACACTAAAAAGACTATTTTGTATTTTACACCTTTTTACTATTGTATGCATTCAATTTGATCACGTCTTTAGTGCGTGATAAATGAACTTCCACTGAAGAATAAAACCTGTCAGTATTCCTGAATTATGTTACCGACACTTAGATCAGGTGAAACCATGTTTGTCATTTATGGTTTTTCTTTGTTTACGGTGTGTCCTTGAGGTCATCTTCCACCCGGTTATTATTCACCTTCCAAAAAAGACTACGACTCCATTTTCAGGACGTGATAGAAATGAATTTCTTTAGCTGCAAACTGACGTCAGTTTCAACTGTTACCCCACTGTTGATGAGAAAGTGAACTATACAAACTTGTATAGTATATGTGATTGTTATAAAACGTGTGTTTATCTGTAGAAGCTTCACTAAAAGGTGAAACGTACC
Source organism: Coranthus polyacanthus (assembly GCA_037367275.1). Taxonomy (NCBI): domain Eukaryota; kingdom Metazoa; phylum Chordata; class Actinopteri; order Kurtiformes; family Apogonidae; genus Coranthus; species Coranthus polyacanthus. Next base: position 1,030,552 of record JAPQRN010000003.1, on the reverse strand, counting down.
TGGATGGAGCTTCTAACACAAGCGTCTTTTTTCTTCACTCATATGTATTCATAAAGTTAAACACGTCATGTCAGTCACTACACTGACAGACGGATAAAAAGATAGAAAATGGTCAAAACGTTACCAGACGACCCACAACAACGACCCACTTAAGGTGGTTTAGGAGTTCATGCAAAAGGCTGAGACCCTGTTCTTCTTTTGGTCTCGGTTTACTTTACGGCCGCAGAGACTAACTCTAGGTTTGTTCAGGTGTGTCTCATACACAGACCTTTTTGTGAAAAGTCATCTGTGTGGGTTAACTGATGAGGCGTTTCAGATCCTGTCAAGGCTGCCTTTGAACACCTGACGTGGTTCTTTCCACCTGCAGAGGGCAGTGTTGTCAGCCTCAAAGCTCAGACTGCAGCCACTACCGACACCTTAGATTATACAGCAGAACATATCACTTTGAATTTTGCACGCTTCGATCTCTATTACAGGCTTCCCACACATTTTTACAGACAAAAACCTTTCCATGATTTTTCAACGACCAATGATATCATTCCCATGACCATTCACAACCTTTAAGTACATGGACAGAAGTGGACTTTGAAAATCATCCTTTTTCATTCTCTAATTGTTGTCGCTTAGTTTCATATTCACTTCAAATACTCTAGACTGGAATCGTACAGATCCCAAATTGTGCAAAAAATGCCATGTTTTTACTGAAATATCGATAACGAAAGCTGAGGTTGACTCCATTTTTTAACATCCGTCTTCAGGTTTCTCTCTGGTTTTGGGAGTTTCATTACAGACAAAATTGAGAAATGCAAACCCATCATAGTTGAACCAGGTCGGGGTCTGGGGGTATCTCCGTCTCTAAATATGTTCCTAAAAGCCAGCATTTCATTTTTACTCAATGCCAAACAGGCGTCTGAACATCCTGAGCAGGTACAAAGTGACAACACCTTCATCGAGCCTGATTTCTATCATCATTACATCTCTTCAAAGGTTACGTTGTAGTGTTGAGACGTTCACCTGACTGGTTTAATGTTTCCATTCACATTAAAACATGAAACAAACAACTGAAATCCACATGAGAATGACGATATCATCATCATCATCATCATAGTACATTATTAAAGGACATGGGGTTCTACATTTGGAAATTATTCAAAAAAACGTCATATCATCAAAACCTTTTTATTTACCTCCGGGTCTCAGGAGACACCAGCGTCCTCAAACTGATTATCGATTATCAAAATAGTTCAGTCAACAACTAGTCGATTAATCAGTTGACTAATGGAAGAACTCATCTAAAATGAACATTAAAGAGAGAAAGAACAAACACGGTCGGCACGGCACACTTGATTTTAATGTTTTAATTCCACTTAGATGAAAGCACATAACCCAAATAACATACGTAAGAGTGTAACTTGCAAATTCTGAATCCTGCGTCCCTCCTGCAAACCAAGATACTGTTAATGATAAGAAACTGGCACTACTTTGAGTCGACTAAATGCCTTCTACCGAGTTATTTTAATAATCGCTTTATATTAAGTATGGTTGTAGTTTTTTTTTTTCTTTTCGCAATGCACTTTCAAGGAAGGTAAATATAACTGTAAACCACCTGGTTCGAGCTAAGTCCTAAGCAAAAAACAGCCAGTTTCAAAGCACGCCTAACCCTCACACCATATGTACTACTAAGAACCACATACATTCCAGGAGTCAAATCAAGAGTCGAAGGGAATAAAAAACACAAATGAAAATACAAATCACCTGAATAGAAAAAGAGTAGAAAGCCACATAAAAGCACATGGCAAAAAAGTATCCTCTGCACTAATGAAAAGATAAAATATCAAAAGTTACAGTATCGAGCCATTTTAGAAAGTTGTTCACTTTTTCGGACGCTGTCAAAACCTTGTCATATGGGATGGAGAACTGCAGAAAAATTGTAGTCTACGCATTTCACAGAGAACAAAACAATGTCAGTAAATGGAATGTAATCCTCTCAACAGAGTTAAGAGGTGAAGTTTAACTACAGTTTTGGTGAGTGGACAATATCTGAGAGAAGCGTTCCTGTGACTGAACGCACACTGAGCCGTGACACATGTACCATCCGTAAAAACACCACCGCACACTGACAGGGAGGAACGGATACAAGCAATATGCTAATACATCTCTACTGAATCCTGCTGCCGCTGTGGAGATCAAACAGCCTGATATTCAGGCTGCTGTGACTACAGTGTACTACCTCAAAGGAGTGTGGTGGACTCAGGAGTCACAGACACTGTAAATGTTGCAGTTCAAGTAAAAACATACAAATGATCAAAATTACAGTCAGAGGTTTTTTGTTTTTTTTCTGCAACAGCAGCTGTTTGCTACAGTGAACTAGGTTAGATCTAAAGGAGGGCTTTCAACTGGACTAAACCATGGACAAAAACCTGCACCAAAAAAAGAAGAAAAAAAACAAAAAAGACACATCCACTGGGTCGCACAATGAGTAACAGGCAAAGCCCCATGGGATCCTACCTCAGAAAAAATATATATACGATAGTCAATGGCCAGAGACAAATAACCTTTTCATCCTGTTTGAAATATGCTAGCAATTACACATGACATTTTGCAATTTAAAAGATCATTTTACAGTCAAGAAAGTGGTAGTATGTTGTACAGATAGTAAAGTCACGTGATACGCAACACCAAAACACCTCCACCTCGGTCTTCAGAATCAGTGAAAAAGGATTAAAAGAGGTGAAAATCACTACAAGTCTGGTCTTGTTGAGGCTGCAGAGACATCTTCAGCAGCTCCGAACAGACTGTGGAGAGAGAAAAGTTAGGATGATGCAACTTTTGGGTGTGTAGTTTTACGACAAACTTTTTAACTTGCAAAATTGCCTTTAAATTGACAAATGTCTAAATGATGACATGATTCGAATGGGGAAACAATTATTTGTCACTGGCCATTGACTGTTATTCCTATCGTTTCCAAAGTAAAGTCCCATGTGGCACAGCGGTCGGTGCAGGACTTCACCTCTCTCAATAACCAAGAAACAGATCTATTCCATTCTTTTCTATGTGGAGGTGCACAAGCAGTACACACACACACACACACACACACGCACAGAGACACACACACACACACACACGCACACACACACACACACACACACAGTGGAGTGTAAACATACATATGTGCATGAATGTGCACACACAATCATACACACACAACTTAGGCTGGTGAGAGGTAAAAAATGTGTGTTTTTAAATTCTTTTCTGGAGTTTAGTTCTTCTTGTCTTCACTCTGCTCCATGCCACCTTCACACTCGCCCTCCACCTGGGTGTCTGCCATCCACAGCTGCAATACAACATTCAATACTGGCATTAGTGGACATTCCAGTACAAAGGAGAGCAGAATGTGAGGGTCTCGAAAAGAAACTAAGACACTCACTGTCAGATTGTCACGGAGCAGCTGCATGATCAAGGTGCTGTCTTTCTGGGATTCATTGCAGTCTTGGTTTTCCAGCTCAATGATGGCATCATCAAAAGCCTAATGCAGATCAACAAAGTCATTAGTACTCCCAAAAGCAACAGCCAGGATCCAAAAAGTTATTCATTTCATATACTGTCGTGGCAGAAATGATATAAACAACAATACTTTTAATAAGACAACAAAGTAATAAGGTTTCATAAGGTTTATGACTTCAGAAAAAAATCATATTTGTTGTGCTTGGTACCAAGACCAGGGGCCTGCTGGTAGACTTGACGGGTCAGTAAGCAGTGCTTTTATAGGCTTTCATTCCAGGGTTTTTCCTGCATTGAGAATTGCGAGGCAGCCTCCCTTCGTGACATTTAGTGCCACCTCCAGCTTTAAACTAAACTCTGATCTTCATGAAAAACACTATTTTCTAACAAGGAGTATTACTTTACTGGAATAGAAGGGAAGCTTTTAAACTTTCTTGAAGCACGCCAAACCAATGGTTTACAACACTGATCCTTTCATCTTCAAGAACTTCAACAAATAATGCTGTCTGTCTAATCTGTGGGACATAAAATAATCAGTAAATCTGTCATTATAGTAACTTGGTCATATATTCCCTGATTTTTCTTACTTGATAAAGTACTTGTTTAAGCACCAGTGAAACCAATTACCATACAGTTTTAATGTGATAATTGTCATTTTCTTTCTACTCATATGGTTGATTAGAACTCCTAAAATGTCACTTGTAAAAACAGTTTGCTTGAACCTGTTGAA
>JAPQRN010000003.1:1003974-1026221 GCA_037367275.1 Coranthus polyacanthus | reverse complement strand
ATTTTCTTTCTACTCATATGGTTGATTAGAACTCCTAAAATGTCACTTGTAAAAACAGTTTGCTTGAACCTGTTGAATGCTCGTATCACCTCCAGGAAAAACCCTGCATCTGCTCTCTCGAGCATAACCTGCTCCATAGCAACTAAAGGTTCAACCAGAAGTTACCTTGATAACACCTTAATCTTGTTTGGCAATATAGGCCTCGGTACATCATGATGAAGTGACCAAGGAGATGTACAGAATAGCATACTGGATTTTCATCCTACAAAACCAGAACTGCAATTTTGGTCTGATCTGATAACTAAAGTATTTGTGAAGGAGGAAGTGATTGGGACAGGGTTTCCACAGAACAATGAGGAACCCATTTAATAAACAAACAAAAAAAAAAAAAAAGGAGAAGGATGGTACAGACCACACTAGCTGTATTTCCATAAATGTCAATGGAATCTGAAGCAATCATTTGAAAAAGCGCAAAAAAGTATAAAAGATAATGCAAATCATGTGTGTTTCCGTAAATTGGTTGAGAGTGAATAAACTCAGCTGCGTCGTGTCGTCAGAAGGTGGCACTGTAGGCTACAATACACATGACTGTAATAAGCAGAGTAGCAGAAGTAGTATTCCATTGCTGTTTTCCATCGAAAATTGGTGTGTTTTTTTCATATCTGAAGTAACTGTATTCTGGTCATTTCCATTGAACATTTCTCAGATCTTTTTTTTTCTTCTTCTCATTTTTAGGTAATAACTGCTCACTTAAAGAAGAACTGACCAAAGAAAGAAAAATTATGTGTACGTCATGTGTATTATGCTGCTTTTCCACTGACGTATCAGCTCGCCACGCCTCACCATGGCTTTTAGGGCATTTCTGCTGCATGAGAGCAGGGACCATTAGGTCCTATCAGATACCATTTCTAGTATCACCTTCTCCGAGGTTCCAAGTGAGCCAAAGCAATACTAAACATGACATAAAACCATTTAATTTATTCTTTGCTCTAGTACTGTGTGGTATTTTTTGCTGCTTTCTGAGGGTTGCTACCCAAAATTTCACTGTACTGTAAAATGATCTGGATCCCTGTATCTGCATTCAAAGTGACTGTAGATAATAAAATATGATGCAGTACTGATCACTGCAGTAAGAGAGTAGTCATCCTTCAGTTGTGTACTGAAGCACAGTAAGCCACGAGAAACAAGTAGAGTGAGAAATGTAATCAAAGACAAAAATCACAACATTAATGTGAACAGAAGTAGCTTTTTACCCGTTTGGCCAGTGTGCATGCTTCTTCAGGCTTGTTCGCAATCTCGTAGTAGAAGACAGAGAAGTTAAGAGCGAGTCCAAGGCGGATAGGATTTGTAGCTGTCAGGTCTTTCTCTGCTATTTCAAAGGCCTCCGTGTAAGCTTCATGTGAGCTCTTGACGACATCTATACCAAGGAAGACAGACCAATAATTAGATATTTCATATGGGAAAAATATATCCAACACGCCCTTCCCACCTTGGCCCATGCATTCAAACACAGTTAAATATAACTGGGCTAGGTAATCACACAGGACAGCCAAAAGCACAAATAGAGCCAATGAAACAAGACAAAGGAGCTGCCATGTTACTTCTGTGATGAGCCAAAGAGAAGAACAGTGAAGTTGTGACTGCTGGGATCTTGTAGAAAGGTCATGTTATGGCAATTTATGGACATAACTCACATAAAGCATATAAAATTGGTACTTTGTTCACATAAAGTTTGCACCTAATGTTACAATGTGTCTTCAGGTCAGCATGCTCTGTATTTCTCAGGTCCGTATCACATACTGATAACTCAAGTCTCAAAACACTCACCTCCTGGTATAAACAGATACCAACTGGTGCCCACATTTTAACCTGCACAGCAACAGCACATTAACTTTTACACACCTTTTACAAAAGACAAACGAAACTGAGGAGAAAAGAGGAAAACACCACTTAGGTACTTTGGGTCAACACAGCCAATGGAAAAAACTCTGAAAATGCCTCCTGGTGACCAGCAACAGCTGACACAGTGGTGCTGATCCTGTTGCCTTGACAACTCAGCAGCACCCTTAGCCCGCATTTAGGCTGACAGTTGTAGGTCAAGGACAGGGAGGTTGTCAGTATTCTGGCACCAAAAAGGTACCTGAAGTAGGCCGGCTATCTTGTCTTAAAAAGGATTTTCAAGCCCCATTAATCAGCACTCAGTCAACTCATCCTGCAGATGTGGAATAGACTATTACCATAGAAACAGATCTGATCACACAGCAGCATGTGCTCTTAGCAGTGGGAGGTGCCTATCTTTTTTTATGTTTGAAGTGTTTTGCATACTGTTCATGAAGCTGATCATAATATTCCCATTGTTCTGGCTGATTCCTTGAGTGACTGAATTCGAGATGGATTTAGAGGCTCTTAGTCATGTATGATGACAGAATCCCCATCCTCAATGACTGCAATGACACAGAGGAGCAGGGGCTGGTCAAAAGATCACAACCTTTGCTTTGAAATGTACTCTAGTACAGATGGAATAGGGAGAACCCATGGATTTCTCCATTTGAACAAATAAAACACGATATTACATTAAAGATACCACTATAGATCATTATTTTGCCATTTGGGGTTGGGCAATAGGTTAGAAAATATGACAAAAACGTTCATATCAGCAGATATTGAAAATTATCACAATCAGTGTCAAAACAGCAGATTTTTGGTCCCGAGTAACAGTGTTATAAACCACACGGTTATTTGTGGTTTTTAATTATTTGTTAAGTCAGTACGTCTGTTCACACCTGGTATTACATGTGTCTCAAGTGATCACTTGTTCAGACTGCTAAAACATGGACATTTGCATCCCAGACCACCTCCAAATGTGGTCTGAGTCATCAGATCTGAATGCATCCTGAGTGTGTCCACACCTGACATTGGAGCTGGCACCAGGGTTGGAAATTAGCATTTGCCACCTGCCAAATGTGGGTGATTTTGTATAGTGGCGCGTGGATTTGCTCAAACTACCAGCCACAGTGACAGGTACAGAAAAGTAGCATATAGAAACAAATAATGCAGTTGTGATTTGCATCATTTCACAACACAGACTGAATTGCAAGTTTGCTTGTTTCACTCGGAGAGTTTAACGAGGACACACTCCGGTTACCGAGGCAATCGGAGCTATTAGCCCAGTTCATTTCCAACCACTGACTGGATGACTCAGTATGCATGTTAATGCTGGGTCTGAACAGGATGTGAACTCACTGTGAAACTGAAAACAGAGTTTTCCTCATCACCGGATCAACAAAGTCTGAGTCTACATCACCACATACACAGCAGTGTCCTTTACTTACCCTCCTTGGTCTCCGGACTGGCCACCTCAGCCAGGTAACGGAAGTAATCTCCCTTCATCTTCAGATAGAAGACTTTGCTGTCAGGTTCTTGGGAGTTTTTAATCAGATAATTGTCAAGCAAATCCTGCAAATGAGAGCAGCAGTTGGTTTGAACCATGACAAAGCAGCTCTTGAGTTGTTGAAAACAAGGTATTTTTGTGCATGCAACCTGAACTGAGACAAATCAGTCACAATACACCATTTTCTAAGTCTTTCATCTTAAAACACTGCAACATGGCAGCAATTTTTACCTAAAAAAATAAAAATCACCTTCTTGTTTATCAGGTACATGTTTATAAACGTAGTGAATAGAATAAGAAAAGTCTATGAAATGTGTGATATTATACTCTTATTATGATACAACCTTGACAAACACAGAGCTTCTTGCTTAAACTGGATTTGGTCTCTGTGCTGTTTGGAATTAAATGGGAGTGAATGAGCACAGAAGTGTATTGAACCTTAAGTTTCAACACAACAACAAAACACAATATGATCAAAAATATGATGAAAATCTTCTGAAAATCAGTTGATATTGATCATTTTCACCATAAAATCATTATTTCTTAAAGTTCGAAGGCTGATTTTTGGTCCTGAGGGAAAGTTGAAGAAACCAGATGGTTATTTGTATTCGTGTATGTTTTTTTTTTTTTTTTTAATTTGCATTATTTCTTACATACAACGAACACGATGTAATAAAACACGAGGCAAACTATGTGACGAATGCAACAAGACAAAAGCCACATAAAAGACACAAGACAAAAACAAAGCAAAAGACGCAAGATGGAAACGACATTAAAAAAAAAAAAGCAACACACCCAGATAATATATTTACAACCACTGTATTAACATATTTGTATTCGATATCCATTTTCCTCCTTGTAGATTTTAAACTGTCTGTGAACAAGCAATTTTTCCCCAAGAAAGATGCCTTACATTAATTCATGTTAAGGAACGTCACCTGAACTTTTTCTTTATTGGTGAGCTTCTTATTCTTTTCCTACCAGTCAATCTCAACTCAACAATTTATTCCCTTCTTTCGTTCTATCAAACTCAGACTGCCCCCAATCTCTGCTCCTTACCAGCACTTCTTTGCAGATGTCGTTCAGCTCCTTCTCAATTGTCTCTTTGTAGTTGCTGGTCAGAGAAGGGCACGTTTTATCGCACTCCTGCTTGTCCTTCATCTCTATGCTGCATATCACCCTCCATGAGGATCTCCTTGCCCCCACCACATTCTTGTAGGCGACGGACAGCAGGTTGCGCTCTTCACTGCACAGATTTGGACACATCTCCGTGAACTGCTTCATGTACTGGGCCATGTTGTCATAGCGCTCAGCATTCTCGGCCAGTTTGGCTAACTGCATCAGTTCATCTTTGTCTTTTTTGTTTTCGTCCTTTTTGTTTTCGTCCATGGCTCCTGGAAGCGCTGGAGAAGGAAGGAGAAACAAAAAGCGGACAGATGGATTAGGAAGATGGAGGACAGAGACAGAGAGAAGGTTGGGGGAGAGCAGTAGAAAAAAAAAGAACAACATGGTGGGGAAGGGGGCGGGGACATAAGCATTTAAGATCAATGTAGGAAATATTAGGCAAGCAAATACTTATTGTGTAAGCCACCAAATTTAATTTCTGAGTTTTGGATACACAGGTAAACAATAATAACTGAAAGTCACATCACAAGTCAGAATTTTCTGATTCCAGCTATTTAAATGTGAATATTTTCTGGCTTCTTTCCTCCTCTATGACAGTAAACTGAATGTCTGTGAGTTGTGGATCAAACAAGGACGATCATTTGAGGACGCCGTCTTGGGTTTTGGGAAACACTTTTTTCCACTATTTACTGACATTTTATAGACCAAACAATTAATCAACAAAATCATTAAATCGACAATGAAAATAATCATTATTTGCAGCCCTAAAGTTGTGTCATGAGTTTTGTTACTGAATCCAAAATATCCCCATACAGAGGTTGTGTTTATTTTTTGGCCTGCTCGTTCCATTTCTCCTGGTTTATACTACAAATACACACCAATAGGACTTTTTACAACCAATTGGTATCGGCAAAACTTGGTTCAGATAGTGGCCACTGGTTAATACTAGACTTTTCAAATGGAACTACTGAACTTGAGGGGAAGAACTAGCTCAAAAAATAAAAATTGCATCTAAAATCATCTAGATTTTTCATAGCTAAATTGATGTGAAGTGATCCAGATTTATTTTTTATCCAGATCATTATTTCGGCTTTTAAAGATCCACTATCGGTTGACCTCTAGCCTACACACCAGACCATGTGACCATACACTGCCTAAATGGAGACTGACTGGTTATGGTTATTATTATTATTTAGTCTGGTTTTCTGGGAGTACTCTGCCAGAATAAGGGTGAATATTTCTGTTGCACAGTGGCAACAGGATTAGCATCCTCCTTTGTTCCCCTATCTGTGCATTACCTTTTGGAAATCCTCCTCGCTACATGAAAGAACAACAAGCTGCAACTACACACCGAAAATTATACGTTTTTTTTTTTTGGAGGGATTTAGTCAATACCATGAAGCACTCCCTCATGCACACATGTTCCACCAAAGCAACTTCTCTCCTGACACTAGTCTGCAAATGCACTGTCACTGCATCCTGCGCTCGGCGCCGCCCAAGAACTAGTCAAACAACGTTTACCCCTATTCCAGAACAATAGTGGAGGGTGCTAGACCGATCTGCAGCAACAGAAGTGAGGAGATAGGTCTGCCTATGTGAGACTAAATAATACTATGATTATTATTATTAGTAGTAGTAGTAGTATTTTTATTATAATATGCATAGATAATAAGCACATTGCACACAAACAATAGGCTGTCACATTCACATTTTTATTAAATTGCAGCCTTTTGTGATTATATACACAGGCTGACAGTGCGACTGGATTAACTTTGCAGCTCTATTTAAAACTATCTTTTAAAATTCATTTGAACATACAAAAAACGCCCAAGGGGACCTGGTACTTGTGCCTCCACTCAGCTCACCGCTCAGGCTGGAACACAGTACCTGTGTCTTCTTGGGTGTGTAAATTGTTCCGTTTTATCATCTTTACCATTCACTTTATCATATCACTATGTTGTTTATCATTAAATACTTAGAGTAGCTATTTGAAATTGGCGTTTATCTTTCAACGACTAACTGGTTAACTTAACGTATTGTCAGCTGTATCTCATGAGATTGGCCGATGAGCCAATAGGGCGTTTTACAAACTCTGTATCAGCAGAATTCGACTCCGATAGATGCCGATGGTCAATATTAGGCTTCACAACTGGAATTACTGACACCCAGAATCAAATTTTGACAGTTTGATGTTTAATGATCCAGATTTATGTATTAATTGTTTATCAATTTGGGTATGCATTACCTTGATTTAAATAGTCATTTCTACAGTTACCTGGTTTCTAATAAAGTCAAAAATAGTAGGTTTCCAAATCCTATTGAATTTTTTTCCAGGGAAGCAGTGATAACTATTGCATCAGCCTTTAAAAGCCCACTCTCAGTCGACCTCTACATGCAACATCATCGGTACTAAACTGGCTTAATATTACCTCTTCAGAAAGACTGACGGTCAAATTGCACGTTAACAGCAGTATAGACAACTGATTAACAATAACCTATCAAAAGTAGTCAACATTGTTCTGATGACCTGGTTTTCGGCTACTCTCCCACTCGGAGATTTCACCCAATGGTAACTGTCGCAGTACAATACATACAGAAACACATGTGCGCGTATGTCTTACGAGCTGCTTGTTCAACCGAGTAAGCACCAATCATCTGAGACCAGCATTTCAAAAGAGAAAAATCACACGATCGGTGAGTCCGACTGCAAGCACGCAGACACCTGCACCCTTCTGAGGAATGTCAGCCACCCAGTTTCACGTCACGCACACCTGCCCACTGAGCTCGCGCAGAGTACGGAAAGACGACACACCGCCCAAAATGGACATTAACGACGATTTAAGTCCATTATTGGCAGTGTTTCATGCGAAAACGCTTAAAAGTGCTAGAGTCCAAGGGATAAGACCGAAAAACTCGGTTAGGATGGAATAAAAGGACCCTCGCTCGATCCAGTCCAACGTGAAGTGAACGCCCTTTTTCGTTTCCCGGAAAACAAACCAAAGCGCCTGGTTTTGCGAGTAGTACGTATTAGCTTAATAGGTTGCTTGCCTAACTAAGGTTAATTTCGTACACCCACAGAGCGTCTTCTAAACACAAACGTGAATGAAATAGACGAGTGTAACAGCGCTTCCCTTTCGGTACGAGCTGAACAATGACTGAGCAGCGAAGCGTCCCTGGTTTCTACTCCTCAGTCCCGTAGCAGCCTTTCAAGCACAACGAAAAGGCTCTACGTCGCAAACACGACGACTTAACGTTTTCTCGTCGAAGGAATCGACGACACTTGGTAGTAAATAAATGTGCTCTTACCTATGTGTGTCGCAAAACGACGTTGTTCCTGGTTCTCTGCCGCACAGCTGATGATCGCTCCCGCTCATCCACGGGGTTTCCCTCCAATCAAAGACAGCAGCAGGGTCGCACGGGGAGTGCTGACGTCACGCCCGCGTTGCTTAGGCAACCGGAATTGCGTGCATGGTTTCGACAGAGAATTGTACAGATACTTGACGAGTATTATGCTGGTTTTGTCATTTATTTCGAGCGTACACACGAAGTATTGTTTATGTGTTTAACTACTGTTGTCTGTACGTCTAGCGTGAGAGCACGTCGAATCACTTCGGCTCGAGAGTTTCTGAAACGACGTATGCAAGATCCCTGGGAAATGTAGTTGTTGAATTTAATGTGCCGAACGGTGAGGGACTCCATCTTCATTTACAGCCTGAGCCTAGGAGCATACACCAAAGGCAACATTTCCTTATCAAAGAAAGAAAGACGTGCTATACTCACTTATCGTTCATCTTTCGTCTTTTACTAATGATAAAGATGAGATTTATTTTTTGTATGGATTTAATTTGACCACATTTTAACGTAAGTGAGGCACTGAGTTGTGTTATATTTGAATCAGTCATCATTATACTTTTAAATGGAACATTAGTATTTTACGTTTGTGAATACATGCATGAAGCACACCTTGTAGTCATTATTTACAATGGTGGAGTGAAAAAGGATGTGATGTAACAGGGAGGACACGTTTAACATGGAGTCAGGCTTTTACCCACGACCCTCATGTCAAACCTTAGTGTTACACTAATACTGTGTAAAAACTGCACTTTCACATCATCAGCACAACCATATACGTGGTGTTGTACGGTAGGTAACGTGTCTTTGAATCCCACCCTGGGAGCAGACGTTCTGTCTCCTCCAGTGCTTGGACCAGCTGGCCCCATGGGCTCTGACGATTCTGAAAAATGTCATTAGTTTCCCTAGAAGTATAATGTAGGGTACTCGTTCCAAAAGACGGGGTCGGGACCCACAGATGGGTCGCAGGAGATTTTATTTGGGTCATCAAATAAATTTGCATTTCAATAATTTCAAAAAACTTTCAGCAAGAAGTATGTTTTTGATCATTGTACTTATAACATTCTTTTAGTTTTACAAATGAGAGGGGAAAAAATCTGAGAAAAGTACTGTGAGAAAAAAATGACAGCCAGTTACCTCTGTCCAAATGTAATTATTACCCTGCATGTAGAAGGCGAACAGGGTATTGTAATCACAAGTGTCCGTCTGTGTGTGTGTGAAAATGCACTAAAACTCTCAATGGAGGCATCAGTCTTGAAACTTGGTTTGTATATTGTCTGAGTGAACATCTGGAAGCCTTTATGATTTCCCTACGCATTAGGACAAAATAAGGTTTAGCCTAGTAAAATTACAAACAACACTTGTGATGCTTCCAAATGACAAGCCTTTAGTGTTTCATTGGACAGAAGTCGCTCATTTCTTAACAAGGTTTTTATTGTGAAGCAGGAAGTATTGATGACTTTGAGGTCTTTCTAACCCATCTACAGTTCAGCATTGCTCTTGAACTCTCTGGCCCTGAATTTGGGCCGCTGTTTGAGCTCGATTTTACTTTTCGTCTGTTAAGATGTAGTGTGGTAGAATGGTAGGCCTACTTTAGCAGTTCATAAGCTCATTAACATTGTGTCCAGTGTGATTCTTGCCTGTTCACCCACTGCTTGTGCCCCAGTTTGTGTGCGTCCAGGGAGATGTGTGTGATATTTTACCAGAATACACTGTAAAATTGTTGCTTTTGTAACCTCTATATACCTACAGGCAACAAGCAGTGAAACTGTACAACTCATCCCAGCTGACGACCCCGAATGTTCCCCATCTAAACCCTCTGAAAGGAAGACCCTGAAATGGTCTAAAATAGCAGACTTGTGTGCTGCCTTTGGATGTCCTAACAAAGGAAATGCAAACATCAAGAAACAGGTTATTTTAGAACATTTTGCTGTGAATGTGATGAACTTGATGACAATAAGTTCTCCTCATTTTAAGCTCATATAGTCACAAAGTTACAATCCTGACACTAAGTTAAGCTACTGTAACTTAGATTCATTTTCATTAAAGTTATGTGGAGATGGTGAAAATGATATTTATCAATCATCATTCTTTTCATGACATGACATTAGAGTTTGGAGCGCCGAGGTTTGGGCCGAACATCTAACGTTAACACCATCTGACTCCACCTCTGGCGAACAGATGAGTCTTTTTCCAGTGGCAGGCCATGCATCTGAGATGTAGTGGAGTAGAAGCATAACGCTGCATAAAATGGAAATATTCAAGTACCACAGATGTGTACTTGAGCACAGTATCTGAGTATACTACCACCACTTTTGCTTTTGGATCAGTGACAACTAGAAGTTGGCACAACACATGTTTCAAAATATTAGTTTGTACATTTTAACAAGGCTGATGCAGTCAGATTGGTGTGCATTTACTATTTATGTCATTTGACCAACAAAATGGAAACTGTCAACACTATTGTTGAATTTGTTGACTTGACTTGACACGACTCCCCAAATGAACTGTATTCTAATAGTTAGAACAAACACATTCCTTTTGTTTTACTAGCTATGGAATTGTTCTAATGTAAGGTTACACCAAACTAGACAGGTTTAAAGCAAGTTTAATTACTGATATTTTGCAGAAATTCTAGGCTAAAAAGAGGGTATGGACATCATTTGTAAGTTTGTTTTCAGATATAAACCACCTTAAATTGAACATAAAGAGACAACAGTATCAGCATCATGACACTGACCGTTTAACTCTGAACCACTGATTTTACATGTTCATGTGAACTTGGCAGCAGCTGGTTTATAATTTGATCTTAACAATACACATTTCAATTTTTACAGAGAGACAAAAACTAGTGTTTTTCACATCACCAGTTTAGTGTGATCTCAGGAGATGAAAACCAGAAATAGATGATCCATAGCCAGTGGGAATCCAATTAATTCCTTCACCTCATTAAGAGACCTCATTTCTTTTTAGTTCAGTCGCACCTCTTTCCTGTAAGATCCCCTTTGAAACGAAACAAACCGGCCACGTATCACAAAGGACATCTAGCACATGAGAGCAGCCGTTTGTATGAATGAACATGTGTGGTGTTTTTCATTCACAAGTTTACAGATGGGAAGGAAGGAGGTGGATTACGTGTGAAGGAGACAGAGGAACAATGTGGGCTGTGAGTCATTCAGAGCTGAGCCACAACCACAAAAAGTACAGGAAGAATAGCAATGACTGTTATTTTGACTTGTGAAGGAGGAAAATCCAGACATGTTGGCTCCTGCAAACATACTGTACAGCCCAGTTAGGACAGACAAGATACACTTTGTGACCTTTTTTAAAAATAAATATTCAGGGAATAAAGGGGAAACTGCTGTGGTTATTTTTGCCTGATGCGTGGTCTCATGAGGACGACAGGAAATGAAGGCTTCTGTGACTCAGGGCTCAGAGTCGTTCTATTGGCTGAGTGACTTATGACAGGAGTCGTTTTTCGTTCATTCCTGTAAAGACACACACACAGTTTGAGTTATTTCCTCTTCAGCTGTTTGGCTGATTTAAAGCTTTTATGACAGTTTGTATCAGATTCAATATCATTCTGCTGATGTGTTGTTATTAATGTGAACACCTCATTCAAATTGGTCACCTGTATTATTTGTTGTTTGCAGGTCTCGACCCCGCCTTCAGCTCTTTTTTAGCTTTACTTTAAATGAGTATTACACAAGACCAGTCCATAATAGACAAAAGAAAGCACGGCACTTACATAGGATTAAAAACTGAATTTTAGGAGACGATTCGGCTAAATTCCTTTTTTAGACTCACTATAAAGATAAGGGGAAATGTAAATATTATGCAGAATATTGTGTTGTAATTCTTTAAATTCTGCCTTTTCCAAACTTAGGGCCAGGACCCAAAATGGGTGGCGGAGCTGTTTTTATTTGGTCGTCAAATGCCAGAATACAATACATAACAATAATATGACGTCATGAATTCCTTTTCCTGTGAATGTAGAAGATAGAAGAAGAGTGTTCTGTGGAAGAGTTTCTCAATGTTGACCTCCACAAGCCAGGTGAAATGTAGAGAACAAGCCTCAGTCGTAGAAAGACACAACAAGATGAAAACCAAAGGAAAAGACACAAGACGATCAGACTCAAACAACTTATCACATAACTTATTAAAAACGTATCAAAAGATTGTTCTTAGTCATGTGTGATAATTCCTTTGGGTGTTTGTTTACCTGACAAATTCACAGGAGAAAAGGTTTACACATCGATGACTCAGAACATTCGGATTGTCCGTTGACCCAGGAAGAGACAATATATACTAATATACACAGTAGTTTTCTATATTGCGCAGACCCATCCCTTTCACTTTTTAACTTGTATGTGTGTGAAGTGTACAATGTAAAAACAACCTTGTGCAACATTTAGAGTTTGAAATATAAGACGTCCAACATCCCCTGCTTATTAATAAGGTCAACTTCGCCTCCTCATTGAAATGAAAGTTGTCATCTCTTCTTGCTCAGAGTCTAAATTTGACCCCTAAGCTACGATCCCTTGTCATCATTTTGGGCTGCGTTGGGAGCTCTGACAGGAATGTTTGTGAATACGACCTCAGTGTCTATTACGACATGACGTAGTATCACCTAAGGACGACCTGTTTGAAGAGTGTGTTTGTTTTTTTGTTGTCATCTTGTTTTTGTGATTTTAGTTTTAGTTAGTTTTGTATAAGTAGTTTTAGTTTCTTAGTTGAGTTTTTATTTTGCTTTAGTGTCTTGTTTTTGCCAGATATTACAAGGAAAGTCTCAGAAAGGTTGGATGAAATGATGAATGCATGAAATGAGTGATTTCTAAAAACCATTGTGCAAAGTCATTTTCTTCTTGTTCACCATGAACCATGAACACTGAGGGAAAACCAAAATGAAGCTGATTTGACCCGACATCCTGCGTTTCCCTTATGTTGCTTTGTTCATTCTAGTCTTTCATTTAGTTTTCACGTTTTTGAAAACTGCATTTATTAATATTTCGGCAGACAAAATCATTTGTTTCACCACTAGATGTTTTAGTCGTAGTTTTATGAACTATAACAACTCAGCTTCTTTGTCTTTGTGTCATTTTCTCGTCTGCTTCAGAAACTCTTTAAGGTCTCCTTCCTGAACTTAAGGGTTAAGATGCTTCGTGAATAACTCATCTTTGCTGTGGTTTACTCTTAACTTCGTAGACTTATAATTCTGATAAATCCCTCACCAAAGGAGCACATTTCAGGAGCTTTATATCACCGAGTGCAGCAAATGCATAAGCTTTTGTCAACTGATGATATATTTGGCTCCATAATTATGGTGCCACGTCAACTGGATCTAATGGCAGTAAAAGATCATTTCATTTCAAAGCTGTTGTCCATTAGTCCGAGAGTCCAGACTCAGACTCCAGGACAGCAACGTCTAATAGTGTTTGCAAATATTCAGTATTCATTCATTATTGCATGTTTACAAAGTGTATGACAAGTCATGTCCTAAAAAGTATTTACATTTGACAAAAAAAAAATAAAAATTGTAAGTAAAAGGCTAAGACTAAGTAAAAGGTTCAAATCTAGACAGAGAGCATATGATTTCAGTCTGAGACTAGAGCTGGAACTACTGAAAACTGATCGGCTGACACTCAACTTCACCATATACGTGTAGAGACGTCTGGGAAGGAAGCGACACATACAGGACACACAAATACAAAGTATAATTTAATAAAATGCTATAATACATCATTGGAGCATATATTCATTTTGCGAGCATACAAATGCAGCTGACAAGCTCCTGTAAAATGTCATTAGGTCACATTTCATCTTGCAGCATGAAAACAGTTGACAAACGTTCACATCTGTATGACTCAACTTAAAATGATGCTTAATTAGTTGGAAGATGAGAGTTGAAGAGAAAATTTTATTTGGAACTGATTCGCAGAAACATCTTCACAGCCCCCTCTGGGTTTAATACATAACATAACAAGATATCAATTACTAGAAATTAAATAACTATTACAATAAATGAAGTTACAATTGTCACTACCGTGATTGAACTAAAAATTCAAATTTAAGCTTTTTTTTCCTCTGTTTTCCACTAAGCCAAATCCCTGCTTCCTAAGGACACATTGTGATTACCTCATGTGGCATTTTGGCTGTAAAGAATTACCCAAGACAATCAAGCCATCAAAGCTTCAGAAGGAGAGGTATATGAGCTAGCAGCGAGAAGAGAATCCCTATGTGCACAACATTCCAGGGCAGTGAGGAGTCTGTTCTGAGAAACCATGTGAGTGAAGACAGAAGACTGCATTCACCACTTGGATTGTTCATAGAGCATACAGTGGCCTTTGGCTTAATTCCCCATGTATTCAGACACAAATACTCAGGACCTGATCAAAGGCAAGTTGGCATAATGAAGAAAACTACTTCATGTTGATTACATCGAGCCAATCATTAGACAGAGACGAGGACGGAGTTGGTGCAGGGTGTCGAAAAATCAAGTTTGGTATCCATGGTGAGTGACTCCAGTGGTGAAAAGCACTTTATGCCTCCACTCCTTCTAGCTCAGGGGGCAGAGGGGATTTCGGGTGCTTGCTCTCGAAGTGCTGCTTAAAGGTTTTTGGGTCAGGCATCTGGGACTGCAGGAAACAATAACACAACCAACAAATACAGGACAACTGAACAAAATGGAACATTTATATGTCTGATATGTATGATTTTATACTACTATAAACAAGGGAAAAAGAACCAAACAGTTGAAATGAAAAATAAAACCCTTTTTTATCATATTGGATATCGACTTTATTATTGAGAGCTGACGGGGCCTTATTACATAATCACAATGTCAGAGTTATTTGAAATAATTGTGCTCATTTTACATAATCATGATAATCGCCTCCATCCACTTGTATAAACACAGGTGGTGAAATGAACAGAAATTACATATTTTATCAGATTTTATTACGTTTACCATTGTTTGACTGGTGCTCTTTTAATAAACAGTAGCTTACTTTGATTTTGTACCTTGGTTGAATACTTCAGTTATGGGTTTTGTATTTTTAAAATCACGTCACATCTTCCATGTTAAATTTTCATTAACAAAATGCAAACAGAAATATAATTCATTTAATACGTTTTAAAATTCAGTGTCAAATGTCTCTTCCTTGTCTTCTTCATAAGGTGTATGTGTATAATTCAGCTATTGTTGGACTTATACAGTGGTGGCATAAAGTTAACAGAATATACAATAATATCATTAACCGCAATTATTTGTATGAAAATTAATCATCAACTTAAATTCCAAGCATTTGGATAACCTCCTTAAAACAGACTTTTCAAACGCTGCTGACCCTGTTTTGATTAGGAAACTCTGGGGTTGTGTTGTAATGTGGACAAAAACAGAGACTTTTAGAAACGATGACGCAGACATTCGCATTCGTTGCCTGACTGGTTCTTATCAGTCACTACGTATCCTCCACTGATTCTCAGAGCCCCTGTCATGTGACCGTTTCTGGAAGAAAACAAGACATCATGCTTGAAACCAGCTTCTAGTTTAACATGACACTGAATTACAGGTCACTCTGTCCCTGTTGTCTCAGTAGCGTTACCAGCCCCCTCTGTCATGTGATGTGTGCTTCAGGCATGTTAAAAGGTTCCGAGATTACTTCTGAAACTTTATCAAAAGGTTTAGCCTTAGCTGAAGGGTTGTCATGTACCAGAGTTCACTAATTAAAACAGCAATTCTGCAGCCTTGGATGAGAAGATGTGAACACCGATTATTTTATATACATTTCATGACAGAGTGATCCCAAACAGCTGACTCTACGTCAGCTTCAAGATGGGAAGGCTCTGGATGATTTTCAGAAGTGGTGAGTTGTTGTTCATGTTTGGTTCCTCCTTAATACTCACCTTGCATACAGCGCAGGTGAACACTAGTGCTGCCTTAGCTGCTGTCTTCTGGTCGTGACCCTTCGCCTTCTTCATCTCGGCCTGTTTCTTGGCATTCTTCTGCTGAGACTGAATCTTTTGATGCCCACGTGCCATGATGGCAAAGCCTAGAGAAGGGACACAAGGGCAAAGGACTTTATGCTTACGCATACACTTCAGCGTTGTGGACAGTTGGACTTTTATTATTACTGATAGACATCTACCATAAACAACTCAGTTACTAATGGAGCTTGTTTAGCGCCCACAAGGAAAGGTCACATAACAACATGTTTACTGTGATACCAAAGGTAAAGTGTGAGTGCCAGATCATCACAGATTACAGATTGTGAGACTATTACTCTAACTAAATCTAACTAATTATAACTAACAATATTTTGTTTGGTCCAGAAGCCAAAGATATTCAGTTTCCTTTACTAGCTGACAACTAATTGATTCATTGCAGCTCTACTTCACAGTCCATCAGACTTTTATGTAACCAATGCAATGGCTTTCTCAAAGTGTCACAGGTATAAACACTGTATAAAGCAAACACAGACAGCAAAAGAACTGCCTGCCAGTCAGGGTCAAGCAAAATAAACAAGATAAAGATAAAATCAGTGTAGAAATACAGGCGTTGCTTCAGGTGAAACGGGCTTGGTGCCTGTACATGGTTTTTTCCAACAAACCCACTTAATGACTTATTAAAAACTGTTACTAAAGCTGCAACTATTCATCGCCTCCCAGTGGTACTTTATTTTATTTAAAATTATTATGATTTTTTTTAACCAAACAACACACACTTAGAGTCCAAACAACTTCAACTACTTTGTAAATCCTAATTTAGCATTTCTTGTATATGGACTTATTCTAACTTTGTTTCGTACCTGGATGGTAGGACGACCAAAGCTGACAGGACGTGTTACAGTCACATCATGTGACATCAAGACTGCAGGAAGTTTCGCAGTCGAAACATGTCAAGGTATGAAACAAAGTTAGAATATAAGTCCATATACAGGAAACGATAAATTAGGAATGCACACCGACACCCTCACAAGTGCCACTTTTTGATATTGTTGTTTATTCACATTACACATATATGGTGCATAGATACAAGAGCTTAGATATAAAAAATCATGAATCATGAAAGGAAAAAAATGAATAATCCTGATTTTAGTTTTCTACCTATAATACCCAGCCCCACAAACAACTAACTGATAATAAAACAAACACCTAAAAGATGATAAAGTAATAGTTGACAGATTAATCACCAGTGATAATAGTCATTAGTTGCAGCCATGATTGTTACTATACAAAAACTTTTGTGAACTTAAATCAGCAGCTTCTTGAAGTGGTTTGAAAGTCTGTAAGCTTTTGCCACATGCTATTTGTGAAAGGCTCTAGTGATAAGAGTAGTATCGGAGAAACAAGATCCCAACTGCCCTCACAGCCATTCACACAAAGATATTACTTCAGTGTGGTTTGATAAACTAGTTTCTCCCATTCAACACATATTCAGTAAGATTCAGTCTCATTCGTGTAGAAGCCAGGACGTGGCAATATTTTTTATAGCACCACATGGCAAAACTGTATTGTGGGCCCCTGGAAAGTAACCCAGGGCCCTCTACTAAACAGGGTTTCGAGGTAATAATGCACCACCATCAAACCCCCTATTATTTCAGTCTACAGTGTGCTTCAGTGATCAGTTTCACCAATTGAATGTAAGAATGAATGGCATTTGAATACTATGGCAGCTGACAGTGGGGCTTGTGGGCCCTCTGAGGGCCTTGGTTCCAGGTCGTTACCCATTATACCCCGCTGGCAATCCAGCCTTGCTTACTAGCAACTACTATAAATAGACTGCTGTTGAGTCAGAAATGTATTCGGTGTTATCTAGCATCGCTTTGCTTATTAAATGTAAGTAATCCAGCTAAGCACTCAGTGTGGTGACTTCTTTCAACACAATACATTAGCTGCTTCTTCAGAAAGTTGGTTTTATTGGTTCTTTAAGGCTTAAATAACAGGTTGTTGTGAGGTTTAAGCAATTTAAGTGATTTTTTTTTAATCTAAATGTTGGCGACAGTGACCGCAATGCAGGCGACTTGTCTAGTGAGAAGTTACTTGGCTACTGGTTTCGCCTCCACCTCTGTTCTTTTGGAGTACAACGGATACCAGTACCGACACGTTCTCTACGGCTGACTGTTAGCTAGGCTGTTTCGGTAAAACCGGTTAGCTAAGATTCAGCGGCACATGTGGCTCGGAGCGAGGTACAATTGTTTTTTCCCTCTCTATACTGGTCCTACTGTTAGCTATAACATCGGCCGC
The DNA here is from genome assembly GCA_037367275.1 of Coranthus polyacanthus. Lineage (NCBI taxonomy): Eukaryota > Metazoa > Chordata > Actinopteri > Kurtiformes > Apogonidae > Coranthus > Coranthus polyacanthus. The sequence goes on along the minus strand of JAPQRN010000003.1, from coordinate 1,008,109 downwards.
AAGTGGCAATTCCGCTGTAAAACCGTGGTTTACAAGCTAACCTAGCCAAAATCACCCGGGTTCATGGTTAATGTTAGCTATTAGCGAGCTAGTTTTATTATGTAGCGTAGATTTCCTCAAGCCTGTGGGATACGATACGTTGACCATTAGCATCAATAGTGGCGAGGTATAATAAATAATAATAATTTGAAAAGACAGCAGCAATCCTTACCTCAAAATTAGAGAAGGCAACGTGTCGTTTATTGTTAGCTAAAAGTATGACAGCTGCTCCGTTCACACTGACAACTGAAGGCAGACGCTGCGTTCAAGAGTCCTAGGAAACAAGGACTAACAGGGGGTCCTATGTAATGGAGTAATAGTTTTAATAGGTCGGAAAACCCGTCGGCTACCTGTCAGCTAGGCTTCCAAATCCTCCCAGTTAACCAATTAGAAGGGGAATGAAAGTAAGATCTTATAACTCATCATTTAAACAAATCATTAAATTATGTGAAGAATGGCTGAATATTAGTGTCATTCATGTATTAATTCACAGAACTGTTTTTGTATTGTTACATACACTAATCCTTTTACACATAGGCGGAGTAATTAAGCTAAATTACGGATTTGACAATAGTATACAATAAGAATATGATTGTGTACGATTGTTTAAAGAATCGCGAATGCACCGCTAACCCTTAGCACATTAAAGTCACACAGCGTTGCACATAAGCCAATGATATTAGCGACGGTGCCCTCAAGTGGCACAATTATGTCAATACACATCTACGTAAAGTGGAGAGCCAAGACCATAAGAGACGTGTCATTATTAACAATGGCATGAAACTAAATTACTTACTTACTTACTTAAAAACAGAGAAAAATAAATCACATTTTCAGAAAAGCTTTGACATTCTTTGTCAACTACTTTTACTTTTTAATCATCACAATTTGAACTATTATTTATAATCCTGGTGTCTTTGAACTGCAGGAAGTGGATACTATATACAGTATACTTTAATATTAAATAATGGTCACGTTTTATGTAAAGAGCTGCATTTATTGTTGAGATATTACAGTAATTTCATTTTAATGGGAACCACACTGCACTTTGCTCTATGGTTTTACATGCATTTTTACCCATATTATTACCAGCTATCGCCACTAAAGAATCTTATTTACTTGATATTTTTATTAAAGAAACAAGCCCAGTTTTGTGTGCACAACCAGAGACCTTTAAGCATTGTACACCAGTCATGAAAAAGACATGCAGATTAACACTAGAGGGCATGTGTGGAGGACAACTGTGTAGTGTAACAAGTATGTACAATGTGTGTGTCTCAGTTTGACCCAAATCATTCATGTCTGGGTTTCAGTCAAGTGTACAGTGAGACTAAAACTTCTAAAACGTAACAAAACAGAAACAACACCAATACTGGTATTCTCCTGCTTAGAAGAGCTGGATAACCTTATTATAAAAACATTGTACCTACTGGCTTCATCACAGCTCCACAAATAGCAGCATTATGACCTGCATAGACCATAGTGTGGTTGAAGGGACAGCGTTAGACCCGTTTATCTTTTCCATCTGTGACTATGGTTTTGCCACCAGGTAGGAAGATTAGCGATGTTCACCTCTGCTCAGTATTTGACTAAATTCAGATATATGTAAATAAACCCCAGTTATCTCACGATGAAAACAGACAGACTGCAGGCAAGAAGGTATCTAAAACATCAGGCCGTCTGTGAAGCAAATAATGGCAGATGAATTCAAATCTAGCCTTTCTTTGTCTGTTTCTCATTGATTTGTTATATTTCAGTGCAAATATGAAATAGGCAGCAGTGTGGTGTTGCCATGTAGGTTGTATCTATGTATTATGACTACCTTAGACTGGGTCACCAATTAGCAGATTGGCGACCCAACATAACAAAATTACATAATGAAATGTGTTCTAGATTGAATTAAATTAATGTCATGTTTGCTTTCCCTAGAAATGAAATAGAGGATATTTCTTTATTAATTAAATAATCTGGTGCCCTGAATCCTTAATGTTAGACTGATGTTGAATGTTAGCTGATGTTAGCTCGCTAGCTAAAGTTATCTGATTTGAGTGAAAAAACATGTGTGTGTGTGTTAATTAAAAAAAAACTTATATTTCGTGACTATTAAAACCAAATGTACCATTTATATTTATTTTCTTTAAATCCCAGAAATTGACATAAATTAGGTATTAGATGACAGGAAGTAGCATCTGCACACGTGCATAAAACAAGTCAGGTTTTAGTATGGATTGGGTAGTGATAGATGCATTTATTCAAAATTATTTGGATGATAAAACAATCGGTGAAAATACATGCAAGAGCAATTCATGGTGCATTTTTGCAGTGGATCCCTCCCTGTTTGGGATCGTCTGTATTGTGGGAATGTAAACCTGTTTACATATAGTCACTTATGGGAACAACATGCCAGTCCCAGTAATGTAAGTAAATTCATCTGAAAGTTAATTGTTGTTGTGAAGGTTCAGTTTAGGCATGTTAAGTCTCCAGAAAATGAATGTAATGCCCCCTAAAAATGTGTGTAGATGTCTATTTTTATTCACCTGGCAGTCATTATCGTTCTCATTCCTGTTGGTAATCTTCCTGACAGTTAGGTGTTACGACTTTCTTGGGAGAAATCTTATCATTGTGAGAAAAGTCTCCAGCCAGTCGCCTTCCTGCCTTTTTTTCACTTCATAAGAAAAGAGAGACCATCCTTTCTGTCTTTTATGAAAGGGGGAAATGTCTCTCAAGAGAGAAGGATGTGATTATGCTTTCATACGGGGGCAAGAAGTAAAAGAAAGAAAGGGGAGAAAAAAAAGTCCCGATGACAAAAGCCACACATTGCTCAAGTTCCCCCACCCTGGAGGCTGTTATGCAGGGACTTGCTAGCTTAGGTGTGGGGTGTGGCCGCCGAGCCTTAGGGTTTGTGTGAAAGCAAATCTTCCAGGTGTCAGCTATTCAATAGTGGAGGAGAATATTATCTGGCTGTCCATTGTGTATATGAATAAGAATGGGTTTGCCGTAGACAGCCTGAGATTTTTTCCCATTTGGTTCCTATCCTCCCGCCACAAGGGCTTTCAGGTTCACTCTCAGATCAGCCAAACTGTTTTTGAAGGATCCTTTTGTTTGTAAGTGCCTTTTAGATGTCACGCTGCAGTTTCTGCTTTATGTTTTCCACTGCATGATCACATGTATATGGGGCCAGTCACTTTTCAGGAAGTAAATCCAGGTTGAGAGAGATTTTAAACAACAGTAGAGGCAGCTCTTCCACATTTATTTGCTGCTAAAAGGTGTCAGATGCCTTCATTTCACTCAGAGAGCAAAAGAGCGGGAGCGACACGGCTGTTTTTTTTCACAGAAGGCTGTTGAGTGAAGAGGAAGTTGGATTTCATCTTCCTCATCAGCCACTTCCTCTCCTTGCTCCCCCTGTCACTCTTTTCCTTTTTGTTTAGTTTTTTCCAAACCAACAGGTTTTGCCACAGTCCGCTGCCGCTGCCGCGCTGTCACACGCCACAATGTTGCCAGACCAGTCGGGTTGTACACAAGCCATGACACAGTCACAACACGAACGCATGCTGCTAACTTTCACTGCTGCCTTCACAGGCCTGGTGTCACGTGGCCCGACATATACAGTAAAGCACACACAGAGGATTTGTTGAAGCACCAAACAGCACACTGTTTCCAATTTGTGATCATGTGTTTTTGTGACCTTGAAATACGACACATGGACCTGTTACCTCTGGAATATCTGTGACAAATCTTCCTTCCTTCTTTAAACAATCATGAAGCTACTACTCCAAATAAGTAAAAGTTGGGACGGTGTGGAAGATGCAAATTAAAAAGGAAGTGATAAGACATTGTAGACAGTATGAACACAACATATTTCATGTTTTGTCTGGTCGACTTCATTTCATTTGTGAATATTCAGGATGAAACACATTCAAGGAAAAGTTGGAACAGGAGCAATTTAAGACAAAGAATGATTTGAAATAATGAAATAATGTGATTTGAAACAGGTGACGTGAACAGATGATTGTAATCATCATCTAGACCTGATAGAACCACATGGATCAGGATTAAGAACCATCGTACATCTAGACCTGATAGAACCACATGGATC
>JAPQRN010000003.1:951044-970216 GCA_037367275.1 Coranthus polyacanthus | reverse complement strand
GTGTGTGTGTGTGTGTGTGTGTGTGTGTGTGTGTGTGTGTGTGTGTGTGTGAGTGTGTGAGTGTGTGTGTGTGTGTGGATACAGAACTTGGCATAAAAAAGTCACTTTCAAAAGAACAGATAGTGTAATCTGTTGTCGAAATATCGCCTTCATTTCAAAATCTCAGTCAGTTTTGGTTTGATGTAACATTCCTCCAAAATATACAATTAAAAAAAAACAAAAAACAGTTGTTCATCCCTTCTAAAACTCTTGTGTTGTTTAAAAACTACATTTCCCAGACCTCCTGCCTATATCCCAACAGTAAGTTGTGACTTCATTCTGTCCAGTGTTAACGTGGAGTTAGGATTGGAAATACTTTGTAAAGGTCTGTCCATCGTCACCAGGTCAGTTTAAAGAGAACAATTCCCTTCACTGGGGAAAAATTATTCGGAAAAATAATAAGAGAATAAAATAAAAACAGCAACAACAAACTGGGATTGGGCTCAGGTTGGAGGAGTGTTGACGTCGAGTACCTCTGCTGGATTCTCCTCTTCTCAGACGGGTTTCATTCAGTGTTGAACAAGTCTTCCATGGGATTCGAGTCCTTTCAGATGGGTTTGTACCGTATACGAGACCCATGCTGTTTGAAGCTTTTGACCAGCATAGAGGCGCATGTAGAGAAGATGCATGTGAATGATTCTGTGTACTTCAAGCTTTGGTTTTGTGTGGAGTATGTACAGTTACATGTTGTCAGTGTGTCAGAGGTTTGCGTGTCGCTACATGTGCCTCGAAAGCTCAGCTGATCAAATGTCAAACAGCGTGGTGCTGGGTCAGCTGGGAGACGTTGACTTTGATTAAATAAAGTGTAATGAGAATAGTCCAGGTGTCTACTGTCCAGCACTGCTGGGGTCACACTGAAGCAGCCGCACAATGGACGGGTCGTTCTTTGCTCCCTCGACAAACTCCTCCAGGGACAATTTACCTACGGCAAAGAGAACCAGAGATTAACCGTAAACCTTGGTCCAGACTTTCAGACTATTCCAGGGACGTCCATGCATATTTCAACAACAAAATTCAAAACCACATTCTGCATATATTACAAAGGCCTGGCTGAAGAAGAAGAGGGTGGAGGGTGTGGAGCATCTTCAAACAAAAAAATGTTTTGTTTGCAGAGAGAACGGGCTATGACGGATATGAAACCTTCACTGGTTTCATATCCGTGAAGAGCCAAACCTCGTTCCGAGGACAAGAAGTGGTTTCAAAATTAAAAGGTTCAGTGTGTAATATTTAGTGACATCTAGTGGTGAAAATGCAGACTGCGTCACTCTGCTCTCACATCAACCCTGACCTATGGTGGCTGCAAAACACAAAAGTCCCTCATTAAGAGTCAGTGTTTGTTTTTTTCTGTTCTGGGCTTTTAACTTGAAGGAAAATTAACTCTGGTCACACTCTGACATAGTAGGTGACAGTAATGAATGTTACCACTGAATGTCACCGGCTAGAAAAAATAAAATCAAGAAGAAGACAAAGAAGAAATACTTTTTTTTGGATGGTTCAGACTTTTAGACCAGTTACCAGAAGTTACAGGGCGTCAAAATAAGAGGGGCTGTTGTAATTTCATAATAATAAAGCAATGAAATTTATCTACACTCAAGGGATTTAATAACGCACCACTCTATTCATGGCCAAATTTAGGAATAGCTTTTCTCTATTAAGAAATCCAGTTGTACAAATGCATGTAGGGTAGCCTTGATCATAATTCTCAACATGTGGGATTTGGTCACGCCTGACTGATGGTGGAGATGGGGAATAAGTCACAATGCCATTATCCGACTAATCCCATATGACTACCCATCTGTCAAACACAGCCAACCCTAGAAAAATACAGCACAGGTTTAGAGAAAATGACATCTGTGAGAAAGCCTTCTCCACAGTCTCAGCAGCAAGTCCAGGCGTGGGTATGCCATTTACTCCATTCACATGGACATCTACAAAACAACCACTGTCAAGTATATGGAGAGGACACAGGCCATGATGCTGATGATAAGACGTAGGTTTATCTCAGGTCTTTAGTGCGCAGAGACACCAAAACTAATGGGATCAAATGTGTTCAGTGTAACTGAAACATGAACCTTGTTTTGGAGCTTCCAGGTGTGAAAAGGCTCTAAATCTCATTGGCTAGTTGTGTTGTTTGTTCGCTGCAGACTGAAGATGCGGACTGACTTCCAGTCTGGCTTTCTGCTTTTCAGATCAGTGATGATCAAAAATGCATATTACAAGAAGATGATGCATCTTTTTTTTAAACTCAATTTGTGCAGATAGATGCTGAAATACTGAAAGATGGATATCTAAATTAATAATTTGTGGTAAATGTGTATTTTATCATCAGATCAGTACAATAACTACATAATTGGCAGGATCTGGTCTAAATAATACCCTGCTGATGGGAACTACTTCTCCTTCTGCTTCTCATAGTCATATGTGAACTACAGCTCTGTAACTGTGTCTCAGTCCTGTGTATTTTAATGACGCATCCACTTTCAGCAGTTTATCGACAAGCATCTCCAAGTATCATATTGGTACTGGTATGAGCAATAACAGCCTGGCTTTACTTAGTATTGGATCAGAAAGGAAATCGACGGTATCGCAGAATGAAAGCAGTGTGGACTGTCTCACCATCTCTATTCGTGTCCATCTGCCTGAAGATCTTGTCTGTGCGTTTCTCAGGTGTCGACTCATCTTCAGGCATCTTCATCACAGAGGACACCATTTTGTAGATGGCCTGCAGAGAGAGAGGGAACAAAGACACAGAAATCACAAACTGAACTTTAGTCTCTGATGAACCTCCTAACACTGGACAAATTGGTTTTATGCTCAGACAGGGAATGCATTTAAAAAGTACATCAGTGTGGGAAGGTTATTGTAGCATTTTCAAAAAGTGGCCACGTCAGACAACAAATACAGTACGGTACCAAAACATATGTATAATAAGATCCGAATTTAATATGAGGTGTTCCAGTCAGAGTTTTATTATACATCTATACATCTTTGTCATGCTTGATTTGATGAATTTTGTATGTACTGGTGTGCCTTCTTGGCCAGGTCTCCATCGAAAAAGATTTTACTCTCTAGGGACCTCCTGGTTAAATAAATGAACAAACGAGATGCAAATCAACTGCAAAGCATGTGAAATATACGCAACCTATCAATTAACTTATCTCTCCTGGAAGGAAGACAGATAATGGATACATGTCATTTTTCTGTGGTTTTGTTGCCTGGTTTGACTGCACACAAAACAGGAAATAGTCAAGTCCAAAGGAGGTTTGGGCTTTTAAAGCTGCAGTAATCGCCTCGCTCGTTAGAATATATTACTATCACTGGTTTGAGTCAAAAATCACACCAATACAAGATCAAAGTATTGATTAATATAGTTAGTGATTAATATAATAGTCAACAACGTATTGATTAATTGTTGTAGCTGTAACTTTTTCACCAAATTGTGCTGATCCAACTTCAAAATATATTCCAATTTAAAATAAAGATTGAATAAAATAAAAAGGTTGAATACATTTACAGTAAATGACTGATTGACTGATTTGCTGGATTCAAATGTAGTTTTATCTATAGATCAGAGGGTTCCCACACATTAACACGCACTATAAATGGACAGCACTGTCTTCAAATGGGATTACACATTCTTTGCCATTTTGTTCAATTCAGCGCCGTGACGTGTGATGTAACAACATGTGTAAAGGATTGTTGTTTGGTGTGTGTCTGAACCATTCATCCTGTGAGACGAGGAGGCTGGGCGTTGACACTGGAGGAGCTGCTGAGGACATGACGGATGTCCCAGAAGTGTCCAGTTGCTGGACATAGTGCTGAGTCAATATGCCAATCGGATAAGGGCCGTTCCCTTCTAGAAATACACTGAGTCTTATTTAGAGTCGTCTGATGAACTGCTGGTTTCTACAATTACACAGCAGCTGGTTTTCCTGCCGTGGGCGGTTGAGCGGTAGCCGACGCAGAAGCAGGACAGATATATGATGCAGCAGCTGGTGTGGAGTTTTAGGACCAGGGAACATGACATGCAATGGTTTCTATAAAGTCTGAATGGGACAGAGAAAAGAAGGAGGAGGAGGAGGGGGGAGGAGGAGGAGGGAAAAGAAGCAAAGATTTAAGAGCACTCACCGTTACAATCTCCAGCATCTCCGCCTTGCTAATGTAGCCGTTGCCGTCGAGGTCGTACATACTGAAGGCCCACTTCAGCTTCTGGTCCAGTCGGCCACGCGAGGTCACGCTGAGGGCGATGATGAACTCTCTGAAGTCTATAGTCCCGTCCCCGTTGGCGTCAAACGTGCGGAAAACGTGTTCGGCAAACTTGGAGGCGTCTCCGTATGGGAAGAAGTTGGCGTAGATCTTCTTGAACTCCTCCATGGAGAGCGCGCCACTGGGGCAGTCCCGCAAGAAGCCCTTGTACCACTCGGTGATCTCGTGCTCGGTGAAGTCGGTGTTCTCCACCAGGTCCTGCATGACATCGGGACGGAGCTTGCTGTTCTGTTTGCCCATGACTGCTGCTTGTGTTGAGGCTGCGTGTGATGTGAGGGCGGAGGTGCTTTAGGCTGCTGTGAGGGGGAAAAAAAAAAAAAAAAAAAAACATTGTTAGAAATGGTCTCAAATTTACCTTGAACCTGGGTACTGACGTATAGAGTCTGAAAGTGCTCTTTTCATATTGAAAACTTGTGAGAAAAAAAGATGTCTTTTCCAGTAAAGGCAGCAATTTCTGTTGTACACAGACAGAAATTGATGTAAAAAAAAAAAAATGTAAAAAAAAATAAAAAATCATACTGTGATTTATTTTGAAAGATATTGCAATATGAGTAACACGTTTAATGGAGTGGGGATGGTGGTGGTCACTGAAAAAAATATCAATTCTAAATCAAACAAGTATGTTCCCTCACATCAGGAGAATATGATTTGTAGCAGCACAATGATTCATTTATAATGGTATATTTGACCTTCATCAAAAAACTGCAGCTCGTCTGATTTGGAGACTTTTTGATAAAGTGCTCAATCCTTTTTTATGTTATGAAACTGCTTTGAGTGTATACAATAAGATGACAAATAAAACTTTGTATCATAATGAGGCCTCTGTGGCATGGTATCCCTTCTCATTCCCCTGTCTCTCCTGTATCGAAAATAAAGGCTAAAAATGCCCACAAATACGTCATGAGACGTTCCAGTATGGGCATGGTTTACCACCTCAGCGTCACCGTTTTGCTGGTGAAACCCTGTATGCAGTTTGAGGATGGCAGAGCGCCTTACATTAATCATACTCGAGGTGTTAATATGGAGTTCTCACAAGGAGCATTTAATGTAGCCTCAGATGTCTGTCTGATGGATCTGACTGTTCAGCACATTCAAATCAATTCCTACTCACACATGACTTCAGGAAGGAGGGAAATAATATGAAAGTACCTACAGTATTCACTATAAGAAGGGATCAGTTGGTCTGACCGGCCAGATTCAATATTCAACATTTTAGTGATGAATAATCAGTATGTTTTCGATATGATATATATGTGTTCATTTGGCTTTCACGTAGCTGCCTCTCGATCTCGAGCAATGATCACCGATAGCACTGACTGGTTACACGTCGCAGGTAACAGCCTATCAACACTGAAATGAAAAAAGAAAATCTATTTATAATTACACTGATATCAATTGTTTATAATCCCTAGTCTGCTTCACAGGATGTACTCTGGTGGAATAATCCTGCCAATCAGTCGTCATTCTCCTTCCTTCTATCTGTGTTACCATTTCCAAAGTCCTCCTCGCCACAGGAAACAACAACCTGCAACACAAGATCCTTCATCCCCACAGAAGTCACACAGTACAACAGTTTACTGATTACTTGTTTTCATTTTATTCTTAATTTTTTTAATCTGGCTCTGAATGTGGTGTTTTTTTAACCCTAACCCACTTCTAGGGGATAATTTTAGCCACAGTTCAGTGTTTGTTTTTTTTATTTCACCTGCTCTCATATTTTGCATATTTTCTCTCTTCCTGTGTCATGAACAGAATGCAAATAAACATCATAAAAGCGCTGACAGTATGTTGAAAACACAGTCAGTACGTGGTCTCGTGCAGGTGCAGGTGGGTCCAGGCTCCGTGCACCTGCAGTGGAAGACCACGACCACCGCTTTCATGGTGCAGAGCTTCCACCTCAGAAGCACACACGTTGTTGATAACCTCAGAGCATGTAGGTGCATCTCTGCAGATGCAACGTCCATTTCCTGTAGGAACTATGATGCTCATTTGCAGATAAACACACACATCAATCCATATAATAGCTGTGGTGCGTCACTGGTGTAAAATAGAAACCACACCAGCATACACACCAGGTCCAACTTGATCCAGCTTGAGACAAAAGGTTTTCTGCTTTTAAGGCACATGATGAAAACATCTGTAAAAGAGCAGCTGATTCAATGTGTGCGTCTGACTGACTACTGCGTCGGAGCATTTCAACTCAACAGAGGACGTCGTTCATCATCTATCCCTGCATCTAATGTACTTAGCACTTCTTCTTATCAGACCGCTAGCTGCTGCTGAGCTCTTCAGCCTGAGGACGAGAGGGAAGCTGTTCTAAGCTGAGCCGAGGATAATGACAGATAAAATCAGCGGTGTCAGCTCAGTCCGAAGCAAATTACTCTACAGGTAACTTGTTCCAGGAAGGGAAACAAAGATCTGTCACCTCTGGGTTTCCACACAATGGTGGTGATTCTAAAGATTAAATATGACTAATTCTAACAGGGTTAGTTAAACGTTACTTAAAGAGTTAAATCAGACTAACTAAATTTAGACTACGCCCTTTAGGATTAATTATTCATATACCAACCACTGCAATGCTTTTATTTGTCATGCTTAATAACTTAACAGAGAAGATTGCCATCTGTTTATACACTTCTTCACATCTGAACAGTACACATTAGCGGCTCCACAGTGGAGGTCCAATGTGAGCAGTGAATGTTGAAACTCAAAGTGTGCAGACAGTCGACTCACTTCCATCCTCTGTCTACTTGGGGCTGCAAGATTATTATTTTCTCAGTTAAGGAATTAGTTGTTTGGTCTGTAAAACATCAGGAAGTGGTAAATAATGGTGATCGTTGTTGCCCAAGATGACATCCTCAAATGTCTGGTTTTGTCCACAACCCATGGATATTCAGTTTATTGTCATAGAAGAGGAAAGCAATGAGAAAATATTCAAATTTAAGAAGTTGGAATCAGAATTTAGACTCAAACTCAATCGATTAGCAAAATAGTTGCAGATTAATTTCATACTACGTACATACATGTACTCAATTGATGGGTTGCTCTGGTTCCGTTACAGCTACACTGAACGGATGCTGGGATACTGAGTAAAGTTAATGTTCCACTGACCCACTTCAAAGCCTCACACGGGTGTGCTTCATTTGCCTGATTAGACGCGTTTTCCAGACCGTTTGTGCAAACTGAGCCTCATTCGGATGTTGCACCTGATGTTAATTAAGGACAATTTACACCTGACCTCAGAACGTGTAGCTCCACCCACTTTCACCTGAGAAGAGGCCTGAGCACCTTCAACAGCTTCAACAGGTTTCATTAGACACAGATGATTAGAGAAAACCAAATACTGTGACTTAATTTTAAAATCTAACAATTGGATTTCAAGTCAAGTGATTGTGTTCTAGGCAGTGAAACTACACAACACTTGGCAATTACATGTCAGTTCATTTCCAAACTATATTTGTTACTTAATATTTAAGACCAAGACACAAGCAGTTATGCAGCAGCACAAGAATTATGGCAACATTTATGTTTAATATGGTTTAACCATGGTCCCCACATGGTCTCACAAATAAAATAACAAATAAATACATTTAAAACACAGCTACTTTTAGATATACATGGAAAGGAGCATTTGTCTTCCCAGAAGGGAAATTAAGCTCACAGAATATAAACTTTACTAAAGCCTAAGACAAAAAACTCACAAAATAGTTTTCCACCACATTATTTCCAGGTCCCATCTTATGAACCAGCCCGTGTTTCCACAGTCTGCAGTGGAATCGTTCTAATGAGGGATGCGTCATTAACAGAGGGCGGTGCACGATGTACAATGGACCATCATATGGTAACGTATTACCACATCCTCATCCACGTTATGATGACTTTTTTTCGTTTCTTATTTTTCTTATGTTATGTATGTTAGTGAATCCAGTCTGTTCACTCTTTCTTGTGCTACTTTCTAGCCTTTCCTTAAACTAGATACTAAGACCTCACCAAACACTGGATTTAGTCAGGAGAAGGGCCACAGGATTTGGTGAAAAAGTTATACTGTGATTATTGTGGACATTAAGGTGATTTGTGTTTGAGTCTGCTTGCTTGGTTATCAAGGAAAATGCACAGATTCCTCATTTAGAAATGTGTATTTTTTCAAACTTAAACTAGCTAACAAAAATATGACTTTGAATTTTTATTTATTTATTTGTTTAAATCGCAGCCTTTTGTGATTATATAATTGCGCAGCCTGATCTTGTGATACGATTAGATGAGCAGCCCTAGTCAGCGGTTATTGCATATTCTTATCTCTGCTGGTTTCTCTTCTTCTACATTGTTGCTGCTGTCGTCTCCATCCTTTCTTTCCAACCTGTAGAACATGCCACGCCCACCACGGTTCACACTTCAGAACCGGAACGACACTGGTTCCATGTTGTTGGAGAAGAACGCAATGATCGATGGTGGATTTTAAGAGCCTAAACACAGCCAAAGCTGCAGAGATCTTAAGTCATCAAACTGCATTTGTAATTTATTTGTATCTTTTCACAAGCCTGATTCACTCCAAATAGTCATGTTTGGTGTGTGACTCCACACACACACACACACACACACACACACACACACACACACACACACAGTGTTGTTGAGCGAATCAGCCGCTTGACGTCATCCTGACTCCGTTGATTTGTTTCATTTGTAAACTCATTCTTTCCTTCATGTTGTGGCTAGGCCTGCTACATAGTCTGCAATCTGCATTTTAATTGCTTAATGGATTGTGCAGCGTCCCCATGATTATTCAGTCTGTGTTGCCATGACAACTGTCCATATAATCACTTTGTTTCTGGCAATGAGTGGACAGAAAAACATTTTACACAGTGACTTTGAGTCACAGTAGCATTTATTAAGACTTCTGGTGAAGACAGAGGGATTTGATGATTTACTTTCAGCTGCAGTCCTAATCATATAGACTGCTTGACACCACACTGTTTACAGATTAATGTAGAGGGCAAAGTCCAGTGTTGTTGTTCTCTGATACTTCAAATGAAGGACGGGGGTTGATTAGTGTTCTTCTTAATAGCTTTCAAACAACAACAACAACAACAGAAGTTGCTGAATATATTAAGTCAGAGTCTGACATTCAAAGATCATACTAAGATTCATACTATAATTCTCATCATTTTGTCTATATCGTGTAAGTATTATAATGAAAAACGGTAACATGTTTTGGCTGACTAAAAGACGGCTTTCTAGTTAACAAGACAGAAAAGCAGCAAATCCTCATATTTGTTAACGCCTTTGCCGGCGTTAATTAAAGTGACATGTTAAAGTAATATTTTGTCAATCCACAAACAGATTCATCTGCGAAATTTGCTCTATTTAATCTCCTTACTAGTAGTAACCAGCTGCATAGGTGTAAATTCATTATTATTAGGTTACTACTAAGCCTAGACCAATTATCAACCACAAACAATTACAGGGCAAATATACACGTTTATCCAATTATTGTTTTTTTTCCACCCAGTATCCAATAACTTCATTTTAAATTGCACTCAGTGATCTGAACAACGGCCTGCCCACGACACTGTCTGATTGGCTACACGTCACGAGAAACACATCATCAACAGAGAAATGACAAAAACATTTATTTACTAGTGCTTATTTTTTTATAATCACTTTAGTTCAGTGTGAAAACTATGAATAAATATTGTTGAACGTTTGTACTTTCTTTATTTGATTTTACACACAAATATCAGTTATCAGTCACATTGATCACTAATCGTTATTGGTATCGACCCTGAAAAACCATGTATCAGTTGGTCCCTACGTAGTTATTGAACGGTAACACACACCTGTTGGAGACACTGCAAGACACAAAAGGGTTTTCTACTTATGTCTGTAAAATAAAATACCTAAATACGTATCTGTGGTGCTTTTTTGGAACAACCTTTTGACACCTTTGCAACAACATTTTTAGGTTTCTGGCAGCACAGACGTGTAGTGCTTTTTGCAAGTGAAGTTACATTTTCACTGACTAACAGAAAGACTACTATTACGTTCTCTTTATAGTCTTGTTGAATTCAGATCAGATCCATCCAAATCTAAATCAGTTGAGACCTGCAGGTCATTTGTTAGAGTGTGGGTTCATTACAAGTGGTGTTTTTTTTGTCGTCCACATACTGAAATTCTCTTGACACTAGACACTGAACCCCAAACATCTCTAAGTGCATGCACGGTTTAATATTTAAGCCACTTTGATAGATTAAAAAAAACATTTTAAAAATGGCAAATGCAATGGGACTCAGCTTCCAGTGCTTTATGCTGACTGCACCTCGTCCTTGTCTGTCCTGTCTGATAAAGAGCATGTTGAGATGAAAGCTCAAACCTTCACTGAACATCCCTACTACGAGTCACCCGAAGGACTCTGCTATTTCAAGCCCTTGTAGCTCCTGAGATCGCCGCCTACAATTAACCGCTAAGAGTCTTACCTGCTGCTGCTGGCAGACATAGGATGGCATTGTTACATAAGTGAGCCTTTGACAAGTGCATAGGCCACGTGGTTGAACCAAGTTGTGCCTTTGTGACTGAACAAACACCTCCTAAGGTCAGGACAAGTGGAGGCGCTGGTTTAGCCATCTGAGCGTCTCTGCGGTTAGAAGGGGCCCGGGATAGAGTCGTGACCTGAGCCTGTGAGGGTATTATCCATCAGAGAACAGCCTGTCACTTTCACTGACACATGGACATTTAGTCACTGTGGACATTTGGTGTTTGAGACAATTAGCGAGATCCAAACAACAAGCCCTGCTCTATCATATGGTTACTCAACTGAAGATGGTACCCTTATCTCAGCAGTAGCAGTGGATGGATGGACATGCTTCTGTTTTCAACCACTGAAAGCAACACATTCAAACATACTCCTGGATCCCGTATTATTTGTCAGCAGAGCTAAAACCATGCTGTCAAACAAAACATATACAACCCAGCATTATAGATACCAATTCAAGTCAGCAGCTCCACATAATAAAGCCTCCAAAATAGGGCTCTGCAATGTATTGAATTCATTCCATTAATTGAGTTTTTGTTTTTGCACAATGTGGAAAAATACCTCAATCATAAAATAGAAATTAGTGCTTCCTCTGGAGACCTTTCTTGTTCAAAAAAAATTCTAAATTCAACCCGTTTTTTTGCTGTGATGTAAACTAAATCATTATGAATATGTTTCTCCAACCACTGACTAAACTAAAATTACTGGGGTTTTTTTCGTGTAAAAACCACATGGACATTCCTCCAAGTGCTATTTGTTATTGTTGTTTAATGCACATAATATGGTATGCAGTTTTCGTAAAAAATACTGTTTTTGAATCCTTTACCTGATGTAGACAGAAAAAAATCTATTAAAATCATGAATTGGCCATAACAGTAAAAAAAAAATTTAAAAAATTTAAAAAAATTTTAGATTTAATATTTTTTTGCCCACATGGCTCAGTCCTACTCAAAAACAAAAGTAACATTTACCACTTTCAAATCAATTTAAAGACTGAAGTTTGGGGAATATGTTGTAAAGCAGCTCAGTGCAGTAGTGCAAAAAGAGAACTAGTTTCCATATTTTGATTGTACGTGTTCTAGTCATAGAATAGGTACAAAAGACTGTTGAACTACTATGGACATTTTTCCAAAAGTCTTCGAATTCCCATTGTAGCAAACATTTTTGTACTCTTAGAATATCTATTGAGAGACAGCTTGACAGTTGATTTTACTGTGCTGCTTGAATTAAAGGCCCTCTGCAGAACATCTTGTAGCCCACTTACATAACAGGCAGAAGTGTCCATTTATATCCTGCAGGTAAATCTTAACCCAAGAGTCACACAGATAATCCAAGAACAGAGAGCGCAGGACAAAGCTGGGGAAAAGCTGACCGAGAGCCAGAGTGAATGAAAGAGACCGGATTGCAGATAATGACTTTATGAATGAAACATTCATAATGCAACAGGATCTATGTGTGACCGGGCTGCAGAGCCGAGGGCAGTCTGACAAGCTAGCAGTTATTAGTAGAGATCTGTAAGATCTACGAGCTGAGAGTCACCCACTGGTCAAAACTTAAATATTAGGTTTCATCAAGTGACCATATTCCCAGGTTAATAAAATGACAACTTCACTGGCTTCAGGGTAGACAGGTTCAAACACAGAAGACTGCTTCTGAAGACTGAAGCATAAGACTGAACTGAGACCGAATTATTTACGACTATACTTGTAGCAAAGTATAGTAGCTTGTATTTGGCTTTTGCAGTGGTGTTGAGCAGCTTTAGAAATAAAACATGTACTGCAACTTGCCATTTTCTGATGCACTGTCTGGCACCCATACTAAAGCCATCTGCATGGTGGAGTGTTCTGAAACATTAACATTTGCACGTTTCTCATTCTATCTCTGTTACTATTCAGGCCTGATTCACTCACAGTTGGTCTGAAAATACCAATGAAGTCTGTCCTCACTACAATCCTAGCCCACAAAGTGACCATATGTTGAAGTAAATCGACTTTATCGTGTAAAACGGGGGTCTTTCCATTCTACTAGATTCATCACCTTAGCAAATAACTGGTAAAAGATATTGCTTTGTGGGTTGAGGATATTTTTATGATTTCATCAAACAATGCTGAAAGCTTTGCTATGCTTTCAGCTCTTGGAAACCCTGTAACAATATATTTAAGTCAACTATCACCATCTGTCAGTGTATTGTCAATGGGATGGAAAGGCTCACAAAAGGGGAGAGAAACACTGGTCAAGGTTTAAGCAGGCTGCAGCTGGCAGTTCTGCAGTATTACTGCAAAATAATTTAACATCCCTTTTGTTTCTTTCAACCCAATTCCACTCTCACTGTTAGTTTGTTTTGTTGACATTTGGTGCATTGAAATGGGGTGTCAAAGCAACAAACAGCCCTGTAAAGCACCATGAATCTAATACTGTAAAACATCATTTCCACAGTGTTTAGACATAAACACACGGGGTAGCGCACACTGACTAACACGAGGAAATACCAGGAGAATACTGCTGAAGACTGCACAGGAGCAACTGGAAAACCAACCTTAGAGAACATCAGCATGTCAAAGTCACAGTAGTGCAGCCGAGCACAGAAGACCTATAACATATCTATTTAAAGAAAACTCTCTCAAAAACATACAACCAATGCATGAAGGGTGAAACTCCAAAGTGTCAGGTACTGTATCATCCCGTAAATGTAGCACATATACACTGGTTTCTGACTTTTGCCATTTTGCCATCACCTACATCTTGACACACCACTGCTGCCACTTGTGGAAACAACACCTTTGCAGTCACATGTCCAATTGGCCGCGCATTTCTCACGGCCATCAAAAAGCTGCTGCAGCACGGCATAGCTTTGCGAGCAGCCGTGCTCATGTTACAAGTATCGTGAAGACTGCGGTTCAGTGTAGCGTGCTTCAGTGGCTCCTTGAATATCTGACTGCAACCCTATCTCTTGTGTTATTTAGTGTAAGGTCAGAGCTGGTCCACTTGTTGGTCCCACCAAGCAGCACATTTTGTTCCACTGAAGGAATTCAAAGTCATGTTGCTGATTCCATTCATCAATAAAGGCCAGCTACAACTCTCCTGGTCATTTGTTAACACTCACACGTTAACACTCTGCTGTTGTGTATGCAGCCGCCTTGCACATGTGGTTGTGTGTTTGTTTGTGGCCTGAAGATGCCATCAGTCTTATGACTTTAAGCCTCATCCTACCGCTTCATTTCGAGACGGTGCAAACTCATGACAAGCTTCAGATCAAACCGAAGGAGGTCAGGTCAGTCCAAAAAACGCAAACTTTCATAGCAACAGATCTAAAAATAGGTACAACTTCCTCTAACACTTCATAATGTTCAGTGTTTATTACAATACTGCCTTTATCTGACATTTCATTGGACGTGAGGGGTATGTGCATACTGCTGAATGCTGAAACACAGCAGACACCCCGACTCATAGCTGTACGACTAACAAGTGCTTGTTCAATTCTGGATGAACAGTAATGTTTATGTATGTAAAACATAATTCACACATTAGCTTAAATCATGATTTAAGTCTGTTCCTTGCTTGACAATGCCATAGTTTTTTCTTTCTCCAAATGTTTGTCAGAATCCCATCCATTCTCCCTTTTAGAAACCAAAGGCAGCAACTTCATCATAATGCAGCACACATGAGCTTGTGTTGTCAGTCAGCGAGCTTTGTGCGTCAAGGCGCTGCAGAAAACCACAATCATGACAGAGAGGCCATTATGAGGGAGTGAATGAGAACGAGATAAAAAGTGTCAGTAACAACAACAACAACTACGAGAAGGTAGCAGAGCTGAAAAAACAAAACCTGACTCTGGGGTGGACAAAGACACACACACACACACACACACACACACACACACTGCTGCTGACACACACACACACACACACACACACACACACACACACACACACAGCTGCTGACACACACACACACACACAGACACACACACACACACACACACACACACCCTGACACACACACACACACACACACACCAAATTGCCACTGATTGCACGAGGAGAGTGCTGTTTACTTTGCACTGAAGATCTAAATGTTCCTCTCACTGACACAGCCAGGGCTCTGTTGTAAAGACAAACGCTGCAGAGATGGAAATGTCAATCTGTCCAATGACTAAACAACTCCCACCCTCTCTCTGCTAGTGATATACAGCATCTCTGAAACACTGCTTTCTAGTATAGAAATTATCTTCTGCGTGATGGGCCAGATTTTTTTCCCTCCCCCATTGTTTCATTTGTTGCTCCTTTCTCTGCATATCCCATATTCTTCCTCTTCAAAAAAAAAAAAAAAAAAAAAAGGTCTAATTCAATTTAAAAGAGCACCGACTGCTACCCAGACAAGCTTAACTACAGAGGATGCTGCCAGTGTGGTCAGTCTGGCCCGAAACGAACCCACAAAACACCCACGCCGGCAAAAATAGAGCATCTTTTCAAATTTAGCATACATTTGTAAGTGTTTAGCATCTTGAAATGTTTGGAGGGCCGCCTGTGACACCAAAGGGGCTATTACGACTCTACTCCACCCTTCTGTCAGCACCTCCATGGATCTCTACGTTTGGTTTGTGTTTTTTTACTAGGCTGTATTGGCTGCCAGAAGCACCTCGCTTGATTTCAGGTAGAGATTAAAAACATTGCAGACCTTTACAAAGCATTATTTTAAGTGTTCTTAGTGGGAGCTATGAGTGAGCTTCGTGACTTTTGCTCCCTTTCCACATCTACTCACGACATCACCCTTCTCCAATCACCGTGTGTACACATTAGTGGGAAGGCCAGAGGATGTTAGTTCCTGTTTACAAGCCACATCAAACCAAAGCGAAGCCGTTCAGATACCACAAACCACCAGGAGCCAAACATATAAATAAATACAGAAATGTACACTAAGTGCCAAGTAGGTCTTTTAATACGACGAGCTACTTTGAGAGGCAGTGATCTCGTCTCCAGCCTGTTTAAGCCTCACATTAACTTTAGCTGCATGAGTGTCTGGTGGGAACCTGAAACCTCCACGGTTCACTAATAAAAAACTATTTCACTTGCAGCCAATCTCATTTGAGCTGATTAGATTGCTTTATACTTTAATTTGCACAATTATTCTTAATGGTTCAATTGTGTTTATTATTCTGTGGAACTGCCGTCTATTGTTTGTATAATCACCATTGTTGACCCAAAGTTTTTTGGTAGTAGTTAATTATTCCTTAGGTTTTACTGTTTACAATGTTTTTTGTTCTTATCACCACTGTTTCATGTTGTTTTCTTGGTTATATTGCAAACCAAGCCTCTACATCAACCTATTCAGATTAAATAAAGGTTGAATAAATGAATGAATAATAAAGCATTACAGATCATGTAAAAGGAATGGGATTACTGTCAATACCAGTCGATCACTTCCAATGTTAGATTGTTAACACTGATAGAAAGTTTTCGAATCTGATCAATAAAACCCCTAAATATTAGTATAAATTTTAAATTCATTATACATCTTACATACTGTATGTGTAGTGATAGACACAGACAAATGCAACAAATACTCCCATTTGAGAAGCAGTTTTGCTTGATAGAAAACTCCCAAATGAAGCGTCAATTATCCTATCAACTAATAATTTCTGCAGTTATTTAATGATAGTTTCTTTTAGATCTCGTGGAGAGAGAAAAACTGTGTCTGAGCAGTAGACCAAACCTAAGAGACCTTTTACCATATATCCTGAAAGCACAACCCACTGCTAGTTCTCCGACTAGATGAGAAGGAGAAGAAGAAGAAGAAGAAGAAGAAGAAGAAGAAGAAGAAGAAGAAGAAGAAGAAATTCATTGGCAGTCATATTCCTACGTGAAGTCAGTAGTCAAGGTAAAGCACCTCCTGTTCCCTGCTCCGATGTGTATTTGATGAAATGAGATACCTTGCCTCACTCAGCTTCTGTGGTGGCAAGACTCCCTGTCCACTTCCTGTTCTCATCTTTGATTAAACATGGAGTGTGCAGACGGAGACAACCCGCTCCTCTCCTCCCCGGCTCCTCGGAGCTTCATTTGGGACACAAGAGGAGAGGAGCGGAGAGGCAGCCTCATCCGATTACAAATGTAGGTAAACCTCTATCCGCTGCTAGCATCTTGTCGCGCCGCCGCACCGCAAAGTTACGAAAGACCATGTGTGAAAACTGTTCTACCAGTAATATTACCGCGACGACAAAAGTGTTTGGAGCACTTTAAAGCTGAGGCGAAACAGCGTTAACCTGTAAACACGTCTTCTCACCTGAGCTGCGGGACACAAAGTAACAGGAAGCGGACGAAACTGCGAGGGGAGCCCGGTCACGTTAGCGACAACTTACCTCGCTTTTGAAGTTACTGTGGAGGGCCTCTTAGAAGTGGCGTTAGTAGTCCATTACTTGGAGTCTCTGCAGAGAACGGTAAAAAGTTTCAGTGTGTGGGTGTCAACAGGTTGCAGGAGCCACACAGGAGCTGCACTTCCCCGGCTGCTCACAGTCCAAACTCCAGCAGTCTTTTCCTGAGCTGCGGCAACCACTCAGCTAAGCCCTGCAGCCTGGCCGCGACGTCACAGCGCCGCGTCACGTGGCGCGGCGGCGGCGGCCAATGGGAGCCCGGGTTGTCCTGGCAACGAGATCCCGGCACCTGGACGGCGATTAGCACGTAAAACATATAGAAGTGAGCAGTTTAAGGACCATTTGAATAATAGGCACTAATTTAACACAGGAACGTCTGTTTGCGTAGAGTAGCACACATGGTCGTGAATGAAGTAAAACTAGCACAGAACAGTGGCCTAAAGGGTATACGTTTTGATTGTCTTCTTTTTCATTTGTTTTACATTTTCTATCCAACCAAAAACACGGACCTAAACATACACACGTTATTCTTATTGTTAATGCAACTTATGCAAATGTGATTCATGCAAATGCTTATTTCTGACCACAGTTTTGCATGAATTATGTGTGTTTTGTGTGTCTTGCTCTTTTTCCTTAATGCGGCATATTTGCAAACTTTCCCTCTGCAGTATTCAAATAATAAAAATAAATAAACAATTGCTAAATTCATTTGAAATGCTGCACTTTATTTGCATTCTGTTGTCCTGCCTCCAGCTGAGATGTTCTGTTGGGGCAACAATATAATAAGTTTAACAAGCATACTTCTAAGTACTGCACAATGATGGTGAGAAAGATTATGATGATAACCACCATGCATTTGTGGCCCAGTACAGGTGTTCTCATGCATGCACATTGGGAGCCATGCTTTGCCTAAGATGATTAGTGGAAGTCAAAGTCTCAGGGCTTATTCAGCCACTGTCCCATGGAGCATTATAATGTAATGGCCTTATAAAGTACACCGAGAACACCTCCCCCTTGTTGACTCAGCAAAATCCTGAGACAGAAGGCATGATGAGTCATTCATTCAAGGACCAAATACAAAAGATATGTATAAATATCTGATAAACAATAGTGACACATGAATGAAAGTGAAATTTGACCTTGCCTCATTGCATAAAACATAATCTTGCATTTAAGGCTTTGTGTGTGTGGCCAGAGACGTCATAGTGATAAAAAAAAAAAAGTTATGTCAGTTTATATCAATAAAACTATGATAAATGTCAAATCATTATCTCTTTCCACTTTAAAGGCTGATTTTTGGTCCTGAGTGAAGGTTTTAAACTAGTCATTATTGTCAGAACATGACACAACACTTACCAAACAACAGAATATTTAATCCGATTAATTTGCTCATCGTATTTTTTTAACTGTTGTTTATGAGTATGCTCATGCAGAACACGAATATTACGAAAAAGTGGTGGTTCGTGGGAACAAGGTCGATTTTTCAAAGCTTTCACACTGCAAATGAAGGCATCAACCAATCATTTAAGTGAAATGGATGTCATGTGACAACAGCAATGATGGACCTATTGATTTCCATCCACACTGTTTTGTATGAAACACAAAAGTGATGAAGATAATAAAGTGAAGAACAACGTGTGGAACAGCATCAACTAGGCTCTAAGGATATTGAGGACACTAGACATAGACCCAGAGGAACAGAAGACACGGGACGTAGACCCAGAGGAACAGAAGACACGGGACGTAGACCCAGAGGAACAGAAGACCCTGGACATAGACCCAGAGGAACAGAAGACATGGGACGTAGACCCAGAGGAACAGAAGACATGGGACGTAGACCCAGAGCAACAGAAGACACGGGACATAGACCCAGAGGAACAGAAGACACGGGACATAGACCCAGAGGAACAGAAGACATGGGACATAGACCCAGAGGAACAGAAGACACGGGACGTAGACCCAGAGGAATAG
>JAPQRN010000003.1:933498-945764 GCA_037367275.1 Coranthus polyacanthus | reverse complement strand
CAACATTTTCTTGCCCCACTTATGTACCTAAGTTTTCAACAAACTTAGGAGAGATGCTGGAACCCAGACAGCACCCAGGTCTTCTGAAAACCCTGCATGTGTTGTATCTTATAAGCTTTTCTGTATCTTATAATCTTAACCTTAAAAGTAACTTAAGCTGTCACATAAATGTAGTGGAGTAAAAAGTACAATATTTGCCTCCTGAGAGTGGAGGTAAAAAGCAGCTTAAAATGGGAATACTCAAGTAAAGTACAAGTAGCTCAGATTTGTACTTAAGTACAGGACTTAGTGAAAATTCCACCACTGCTCAGAACGTACTGTTATGTCACCCCAGTGTTTTGTGTTTTTATGTTTCCTCGCTCCCTCCAGCCGGCCGTGGCTGTGGGTAACGTGGGTCAGCTGGCGGTGGACCTCATCGTGTCCACTCTGCACATGAGTCGAGTGGGTTTCCTGCACACAGACTGTCTGATCCCCATGGCTGGAAACAACCCATACTCCACCTGCAAAGAAGACGCAGAGGAGCTGCACACCAACGCAGAAGGTACCGCCTCATCGCTGCTCAAACTGACCTGAGTACAGCTCAGGCACATGATTGTTTGGCTGCCGTAGAGTTTTTTTTCCAAGTCGTACTCGTCAACCTTGTCATATATTTTGTGTGAAGTCATGGATTGTGCACCGACTCTGTTCTAAGGTTCAGCTGTGTTGTTGTGTTCACAGCTATGACTTTACAATATTTCCAAGTCAGTTTTGAAATAATAGTGGAAACCTCCTGTTGTCCACAGTTTACACAGCAGCAGAACTGAAGCTGGCGGTTCTTCAAATCAGGGCTCCAGTTATTCAGGTAAAGCGTGGTTGCTGTTTCTTTTTGAATGCTTCACAGTTCAGTGACCCCAGCAGCGTGAATAGTCCTCAGTAGTCTGACATTTTACCATGTCATTTAAAATAAAATTTAAAAAAAATAATACACACGCTTGAGGATTTGCAACATACAGACAGAAAAATATGAAGAAAAAATTAGAAAGCATCATTTATTTGTAGCTCAGACTTTATTTTCTTTTACTTGTAGACAAAATCCAAAAAGTTCCGTCAGCTGCTCGTGTCTTGGATCAAATCCAGTGGGTTTTCCAGGACGGTGGTTCTGTCCAGCAGCCACGCCTACCACAGGGACGACCAGCAGCTGCACAGGTACAACATGGACATGTGGACAGTAGAGCTGTGTGCCTCCAGTGTGTCCACTACTACTCTATTTACAGTGTGTGTGTGTGTGTGTGTGTGTGTGTGTGTGTGTGTGTGTGTGTGTGTGTACTAGCTCTCCTTTGAGGTACCTGGTGACTCCCTCCATGCTGAAGTTAAGTGAAGATGCACTCAAGGAGCTCGGATGGAAGGAGATGGAGAGGGTGGCGCCCTTCCCTGGACTGCCAGATGCCAACGCAGAGCCTCGACTCTACATCCCCGGAGGAGGCTTCACCAAAGGCCTGTACACAGACAGGTACGGAGCAGCGTTCTGCACAAACCTCAACGCAACACGGGCAAGATGACAACAGGATGGTTCTTAATGTTTTTATGTCTTGAAAAGCAAGGCAGTTAAGAAATATTTATTTTAGGTTTACTACTAATATATAGCTCCTTCAAAATAGAGTTTAGAAAGCGCTTTGACCGACAACACAAAAGCAGGACACTCAGAATGTGTCACCAAACAAAGGCCGAACAAAAGCATTAAGGTTTACAGTAGTTAAAGGCAAAGTATGTAACCTTTTCCTTAATAAACATAATATAGACTCATACAATAACAATCCTTGACCGTCCTCACTTGTGACCCTCAGTCAGCGTGTGGTGGTGTATTTACCTGCAGAGACTCTGTCCTCTGCCTGGATTTTCTATTGTCCTCTTGTTTTGCTGTGTTCAGGACGTCCACCGGGAGCGTCGACCTTTGCCAGTGTGTGAGTGAATCTCCAGCCAATGACCGCATTGTGCTGTGTTTGTGGATGGAACAATATAAAAACAAAGTGACCATGGTCTCCTCGTTTGGCTGGATATCGCCTCTAGAACATTCCTTTAGAGTTTTGTGAAGGTGTGGGTTGTGTTTACAATGTAACAGCTGAGACAGAATCAGGAAGTAACATTTTATTTGACTAAATCACGCCTTTTGTCTTGCTATTGGCACTGTCTCTTAATCATGCTCACTCAACCACTGCTCTCTCCCTCTTCTCGTTGGCTGAAGGGAGGAGGAAGAGGAAGAAGATGAAGAGGAGGAGGAGGCAAACAAGAAAATAGAAGATGCCATGATGCAAAATTCATTTTTGTATAGCACAATACATGATTATCTCAAGGCACTTCACAAAGACAAAATGACTGTATAAAGAAGTAAAACAAAGGCTACATCACATTAAACCAAGTGTATAAAAATGTGTTTTAAAGAAGAGCTTTACCTCCTTAGACGCGTCGTTCCAGAAACCTATGGATTTAAGCCAGAAGGGCCTGAGGTCCCAGACTGGCTCATATGGGGTCAATGTTTCTCTTGGAGCCAGAGCCAGACCCAGACATGCTTTAAAAGTGATCAGTAAAATTTAAAAATCATCTCTAAACCCACCATGGAGCCCATGAAGGGAATCCAGGACTGGGGTCATGTGTTGTTTTTGTTTCTGTTCAAACCAGTAAGAAGCTGAGTTGCTGCGTTCGGAACTAGTTGACAGTGAGGAGTGAAAAACCTCCTGTACATGGTATAATTAACCAGTCACAGCAACAAACAAATGCAGGTCAAACTGGTTA
Organism: Coranthus polyacanthus; assembly: GCA_037367275.1. Lineage (NCBI taxonomy): Eukaryota > Metazoa > Chordata > Actinopteri > Kurtiformes > Apogonidae > Coranthus > Coranthus polyacanthus. The sequence continues at coordinate 942,995 of JAPQRN010000003.1, read as the reverse complement.
CTTAACATTTGAATATAATCACTCCTCTGCTCCAGTCCTGTGTCTGTAACATGCACAATGTACAGTGTGATTCCTGACTGTTCATTTTCTCAAGTCTTCGTCTTCGTCTCTAAACTGTTGCCGCTCCATGACTTGAATGTGTTTGTGTGTTGCCTTTAGCTGCGCAGAGGACGTCCCACTGGCTGTGCTGCTGCTCTTCTGTTCAGAAGGAGACAACGTCCCAGATGCCTTCACTCTGCTTAACCACCTCAACAGCTGGCTCCACCTGCTGGACAGTCCTGTGAGTGACCGCGGCCAGCGACCAGCCTTCAGATACTGCAGTCACACAAACCAAACTGTTAAATATATATGAAAATATTCCATCCTAATTTAACGATGCAGACATTCGCACTTCCTGCTTTGATTACATACTTTTACTCTCATCCTTTTTACTGCTTGAAATTGGGTCCAGAGATAAGAGACAGTAAGGATCGTTTATAACGTGTTCATGTTAATAGTACATTTATATTTATATATATCCATATAAACCAACACTGGTTTTCATTTTCTTGCAACTAAAATTTGAGGCCGTGTAGTTTTAATGTAGTTTATTTATTTATTTATGGATGCACCTATTGTGAAATTTTCAGCCAATACTTTAATAGTCCACCACTTTCTGCTTACAATGTCACAGTTCATAGATATGAAATGAAGACATGAGTCCACAGCTATGTCTGAAGTCTCCATTTACTGCTCACTACTGAGTGAACTGATCATGAAGGGAGGAGTGAACGAGTGGATAAGGGACTGATTTCAGACACAGCTGTAAAAGGCCAACGACCACTGAAGAGAAACTCCATATTCTTTAAAATAGATTTCTTAATTTGTTAAAAAATGTCCTCTTCTTTTTCATTTTATTTCATGCTGTTCTTTTGATGCTTTAAGGAGCTTGAATGATCCTAAAAGCCTGTATATGACAATGTTTAAGGTGACAAATATCTAATCTAATCATCTATTTCTGTCTGGCTTTAATTTCAGGGTGAGGAGGCGACTAAATGGAAGATCCCTCCTTCCTGGAGTCTTCTGTTTGGAAGCGGCATCCCACCTGCACTCTTCTGATACTCGTGTACATTTTGCCTTTGCTTTTTGTAGTTTTTTTTGGCAGCAGAGCCAGGGGAGCATCGTGACCTCTCATCTCAGATCACTAATGCGTCAGTGTTTAGACTCCTTTGTAAACATGCTTTGAAACAGCGCATCGTGTATAGTTTACTTCGCCCACGTAACAAACTCTGGACCTAAAATATGACGGTGAACCGCACCCATAAACCCAGCAGCACTAGATTTCACTGCAGAACCTTCACATCTACAAAGTATTACTTCATGTACAGCAACTGTCTGGACTCCTGAAATACTGCAGCATCTAAACAGATGTTTTCAAATAAAGGACAGTTATAAAAATAATACAAAATGACGTTGATTGTGTCCCTGTCGCTGGATCCTGTCTCTTCCTGCTTTAACAGAAAGTGCTTGGCCAGGTGCCACTCTGTATTCCTGGCAGTCACGCCTCTCTGTAATTTGATTCCTTTCTAAAAAACACATTACGACAACTTTACACGGCAACGACGACGCAGCCGTCTGATTCATTGTTTGACCTTGAAGAGATGTTTTTTCCATGTTTATGGTTTTCCTCTCGGTCTGATCAGGGTTTTTTTTTTTTTTTTTTTTATGGGGTGTTTGTGTGTAGACTGGTTGTGGGAAAAGGAATGCCCAGCTAGTATTTCTCTACTGAAATCCTGAGGCGCTGTAGAAAATGAGAAAAATAGAGCAAGAGCAAAGTAAAACCAGTATGTTATTCATATTTAGACTTCTAACAAAATAAAATGTGTAGAACAAATTCTGTTGTAAAGTGAGCAGAAAAGAGCAAGGACAGTGTGTAATGGAAACTAGATGATACCAGTTTTATTTTTTAGATTACACTCTAGGAAAAAGAGAAACTTAAGACAAATTCATTTCAAAAGGAGTCGTCAAATCAGATTTCTACTGTATTCAAATCTGTAACATTGTCTTTCTTATTATTTTTCTTAACAAGCAAAAATATGTATTTTTTGTTTGTTTTACGCACATCTTTTTAAAAAGAACACTATGTACATCATGGAAACATTACACGCCATGTAATTTGTCATGTGGGAGGAGGCAGGCGCTCCCCCCCGCCACTGTGAAAAACTTCAAGTAATCTCTTATAAAAAATAGAACATTTTTTTATTTTTGCCTCTGAAAACAGGTTTTCTAAAAATACACATATGAACAGCATTACAAATTGGCGATGCATAGCCCCTAGTTCAGTCTTAATTTCACTGATGCGATGAAGCGGAATAGGATGACAAAGCTGCAAATAATTATATTAAAGCAAAAAAAAAAAAAACAAAAGAAGGTGTGACTCCAGAAGAAGCAGCAGGCTGTGGTTTGGGGTGTGTCCCGGAGTAAAGCGCTGGTGTGTTTTGTCTTCTGAAATGTGCTCCTCTTTTAAGAATGTCAAAGTGACTGCTGTAAACAGTTTGGAGAGATGAAGAGAGAGCTGAAGAAGAGGGAGGTGTGCTGCGGCTTTGCTGGGCTGTTTGAACCTGATAATGCTACCGGAGCGGTGATTAAAACACTAAAACAAATAAGACTGTGTGCTGAGGTGGAGATGAGGAAGAGAAGTGGTTTGACGTGTTGAGGAAGGACACAGACATTGGGGTGCTAGCTGGAGTTCCCTGCCGATGTGGGCTTCGCTGCCGGGAGCTGTGGTCGCGGGCGGAGGAGGAGGAGGAGGAGGAGGAGGTGGTGGTGGTTAGCAGTCGTTGGTTTTTGCCCTGCAACCGGACACAAAACAATCCAAGAGGTTACACTAATATGTTTGCGCAACTTTTGGCATTCATCAAGTCAACATTTGGTTCATTATCAATGCAGCAAAAGCAGCCGTCGTGTTTGACAAGCGTTACATCACACTGTGTTCAGATGGTCTTCATGCTAAACAAACCTTTTTCTACTCATGGAAAAAAAACAATTGTTGTACTAATTCAGAGCATTTGAACACATCAGTGGATTCAATTATCTCAAACTAAAACCAAGGCTTTAAAAGGTACAGTGTGTGATATTTAGTGACATCTGGAGGTGAAGTTGCAGAATAATGAACCATCCACCCTCACCCCGCCCTCCCCTATGGTGGCCACAACAAACATGGATGCCCCTCATTAGGGATAGGATAGGATATTAACTGTGGTCCACATTCAGATACAGTAGTGCACCTTAACACCAGATGCCACCTACTCTACAATGGAAAAAAGAAGATGAAGCCTGTTCTGAACTACTGTAGAAACATGGCAACGCAACATGGTGGACTGAGTCAACGAAAGCAAAACGATTCTTATTTTTGTGCAATGATACACTAATGACAACATTATGTATACTATATTCTATTTCTGCAATTAGATTCTCCTAAATCTTACACACTGGACCTTTAAAGATAAAAGTAGTCACTGAATCTATTAGCCTAGCAACAGAAAATTCATCAGCGGCAATCATCTATCATTAATTAAGCAAAAAAAGTGTCAAACAGCCACGTCTCCAGCTTCTACAATATGAGGACTTCTTGCTTTTCCCTGTTTGATATCATTTTAATACGTTTATAAAATAGTCATGTGCTAATAGTTTGATATATTTTTAGAATAATCTTTAGGTTTCAACTGTCTTCATGGAAAAACCAAGACATCAGAGAATTTGAGACAAGTACGTAAGTGAAGTCTGTAAGGTGTATCTGTCGTTTAGACATCTGTTTGACAGGATCAACTCAGACAAGTTGGTGTCCAAAGGTGATCTGATGTTTATCAATGTGACATCTCAGGAATGCCTTTAAGGATTTTTTTCCAATTTGGCACAAATGTTCACTTGGACTCGAGGATGAACGGATTAGATTTTGGCGGTCAAAGGTCAAGGTTGTTGTGATTTTTTTGGCCATAACTTCTTTTGATGGGTCTGCTCCAACATTCTGTATTTGGTCCGTGCCCTCCACTTCTACCATGTTTAGTAAAAAGCAGTACTGCAGCAGTTTTGGTGTTAGACATTAGTGAAAACACAACGTCCTTGGATGAGGAAATAAATTGGTAAAAAGTGGTCTAGATACTAGATCTAGTCATTTAGACTAAATAAACTCAATAAAGAGTTAAGTCCTGTCCCTTCTGACTTCACAAAAAATATGTACAGTAGTCAGTAGCGAGAGACATCATTTTTTGATCCTGTTTGAATCCTGTTACCATTTACACCTTTGTCGATTTAAAACATCATTTTGCAAGTTAAAAGAAGTCAGTTTGTCGTAAAACTGTTCAAGTATCAGACTGTGAAAATCTGTAATTAGAGAGACTACACATCCAAAAGTCGAATAAGTGACGTCATCCTAACGTTAACTGTCCACAGTCTGTTCAGAGCTGAAAGTGTCTCTGCAGCTTCAACATGAGCAGGCTAGTAGTGACCTTCTCCTCTTAATATGTCTAGTTTAAGAGGAGTCTGCATTTTCACTCCTTTTTGAAGAATGAGGTGAAATGTGTGGAAGCTGACGTATCATGTGAGACGAGAGATGTCGTTCACTGAACCATTTCACACTAAACTAAATGGTACTTTACAGTCTTAATCACAACCTGCGACGTTCTCAAAATTTTAAAAATAATCTTTTAAATTGGCATATGTTGAGTGATGGCATAATTCAAACGGGATCAAAAAACATTTGTTTTTTACATACATGTACATATTTTTTCCAGAGTGTCATGGGGCTCAGTGGAAGGGGCGGCCACGTTTGTGTCTTTTTCATTGGCCTGTGCCTTTTACAACTAAAACCTATTTACAGCGCTATAAATATATAAAAACACATAAAAGAAAAAGGAAGGGGAAAAAAAAAAGCAACAACGTTGGGTCTTCCAGCCAGTTTAAACAACAAAGGTCCTCTTTAAGAACAGAGAATAAATCTCAAACTGCTTGCCGTCGACAGTATTTCTCAATTACACACGAACTCAAAAGTCCAAAACACAACTGATGCATTGAGGAACATGGCCATGCTAAAAAAGCAGAGACTCCATGAAAAACATCACTACTACAGGTCGTGCTGCAGAATTTGCTTATTTTGGATGAGATGTGGTTTTATTTGATGTTTTTGTTCCAGTCACATGTTACAAACCAATGCTTCGCTGTAAACAACTTAGTTGCAAAAATAGCAGCGCTTTAAAGTGCACAACAGAGGCCTTTAGTGAAGTGCAGGCGTCAGTTTTCACTGCAGCGGTTGTTGATCATAACCTTTACTTTAACCTTTCTCCCATGATAACATTGAACTGGGTAGAAAAGATAAGACGCCACTAAATTTACATTTTGCAAATTAGCACCTTGCATTATTCCACTTTGAGCCCCATGTTGAAAAGCAACAACTGTTAACCGCAAGTGTACATACACATACACGCACGCACACATGCTAAAGTGCAGCCAAAATCAACACAACTCCAAACCACAAGAGCCAAGCAATTCACAAAAAAAGAAAAAACCCAACAGAACCAAAAGCACCGCACACAGACAGACAGACACACATACACACAGACACACACACACACACACACACACACACACCTCCACGAGTGGGTGTTTTTAAAAGCTGTGGGTAAACTTCCTCCTCTAAATGTGCTCCTCGAGGTTGTTGTAGCTGTCACAGAGGGGGGTAAAGATACACCGCCCCCCGCTGGACAGGCCAACTCTTGTCATGTGCAGCAAATGCAGCCCAAACTGTTCGAGAAGGAACCATAAGAACCTGGTCAGAGGTGGTGCAGGTTTTCGCCGTGTTACTGGAACAACACTGACATGTCACACAACAAAGGAAGACTTCTCAGAAATGACTTAGTGAGGTCGTTTTTTTGTAGGTGCACAGTCATCAGAAAGAAGTGCTTCATCAGGTCTAACTGTCCGGCCTCTGTGACAACATGAAGTAGATCTCAGTTAGTGAGACTTCACACTAAATGACTGAGAATGTCGAAAGAGACAGAGGAACAAAACTCACAAGTGGAGATGAAATAAAGCCTAAGTGCTTTTCAGTCTAACTTGTGTCATTATGAGTCATGCCACTGGGGAAGCCTGCCCCAATTCTCTCGACAGGCTTAAAACACTGAATCATTTCACTTTTCTTTTTTTGACATCAAAGAAGTCAGACAATAAAATTCCTGGCAAGTTTGCCAGTTGTACATCTCCAACTGTGGGATAACATTAAGGACAGCGACAATAGTTCTGTGATGGATTAGATCTTGTTAGGCTGGACTGCACCAACGAAGTTTACCAATCATATATATATATATATATATATATATATACACACACACACACTAATACGGACATTTTCAGATGATCTCTGTTTAGTAAATCCCAGTTCACTGATGTAAAATGAAATCATGTTGAATTTTAATAATGTAGAGATGTTTCTTGAGAGAAATTCAGAAGAATCATAAAACTCAAGAGGGTTGAGTCTGTCCCGCAAAGTTCCAGTGTGTGATATTTAGTGACACCTAGTGGTGAAGTTACTGAATACCCCCCTCACCCAGTAAAGGAAATCCTTTCAGAGCTACTGTAGAAACATGGCAGCGCAACATGGTGGACTCCATGAATGGTGACCTGCTCCCTCTGCAGATATAAATGACTCACATTTTCATATGATTATACCCTAATGAAAACATAACTATGATTACTATAGTCAATTTCTGCAATTAGATCCTCCTAAATCCCCCCTAAATCTTACACACTGGACCTTTAACTTTCTTCAAAGAACTTAAAAAGTTAAGGTTCAATATGTAACATTCACGCATACTCGTATGCTTACATGAAGTTTGTCTTGGAGTTTGTGTTGCGCTGGGAGATGGTCGTTTGTTCATGTTAGCTAACTCTAAGCTTTCAGAAGCTAGTGTTGCAGAAGAGATGCACAGATGAACTCAGGAGAGACTGGAAGGATTTTTGAGGGGAAAAAATGACCTGAATTCAGCGTGTTGTGGCTGTTATGATGGATGTAGGCAACTGAAACCGTTGTTAGCTTAGTAATGGAGTTAGCTAATGTCAAAAAACAACTGCCTCCCAACACAAAACAGACTTCAATATAAACTTCTCGTAAGCACATAACCACCATATTGAACCTTTACATTTAATATAGCTTTACATTGAATTCTTCTTCATTTTAAGCTAGTTTGGTTGGTCCAACATAATTTAAACCATGATTTAATCTTTGTTGGTGCAATCCAGCCTTACAGTATGCGTCAATGTTAACGTATTTCACATGTACATGTTGGTGAAGCAGGAAATTCTGCACACAACAGAGTTGTTACGTACGTGACAGAGCATCTCAAAAGGTACTGAAGTATGTTATCCTGAGTCCTGGTGAAAGAAAAACAAAGATGTAATCACCTTTTTCTCTTCCTCTCCGAGTCGTTCGTCCTCGGCTTGCTTTGGGGTGTCTTGGCTGTGCCTGATTTAGAGATACTGTCTTCTCTGCGTCGCTTGCTACACAACAACAAGGAAAAGATTAGACTTAGATTTTAAAAATCACTGAGTGAGTTCATGCACTGATTTTATCCATGTAAGAACAAACAGCCACCATTAGCTTTTGTTTGTCAATTTAACATCAGAATTACGGGTTATGTGACTGTTATGCATGTACACATTTCAAGCCAATGGTAGGGATGGGCATTTCAAGCAAAAATACTAATGGATAATTGCTGGTAATTAGTCATGATGATTCGAATGTGGGGTGGAAGTGGAATAAGCAGAGACTGTCTGCAGCCGTTGTGACAGTGAAAGAGCTAAACAAAACTACACTTTGTTACCTGTGACATTTGCAGGTTCATCTTCTGTTATACATTAACTCTGCTGTCTTGAAAACGGCTTCTCACGCTAAAAATACTACTATTATATTAATCTACAGCATTTATGAGCATTAATTAATGTGGTTAAATCTGAAACCGTTTTTAAAGAGGGACCAGTCATGTTGTACATATACAAATAAACACTAAATGAATGGTTACGGTCAGTCCTGGGTCACGTTTACGTCACGTTCTTGCCAAATAACAGACACACAGATCCACCGGGAGCTAAAAACAAGGTAAAATATATTCATAAGAGACCGGATGATAGTCGCAAGAACTAATCCATTTTTTTAATAACTTAATGACTATTAGAATATTTGAAAATCGTGACCCATCCCTAGCCAATGGTAGCATGTGAATATTAAACTGACTCATTAAAAACAATGAACTTCAGAAAAAAAAAGTTAGTTAGTTAGTAGTCAGTTAGTTTTAACATAATAAGGAGCTGATCCCCAGTGCCGGTCGTCTAAAGTTGTGTACTGACTGTGTTGTGCTGCCGTCCTGCTCCTGCTCCTTGCAGGGCGACGGTGTCTGTGGTACTTTCCCGTCCTGTCTGTAGTCTCCTCCCTCCTCCAGCTGTCCCGCTCGTTGACTGCCGTTGCCGTTGTATCGCTCTGTTGGACACCTGGCCTGAGTCGATGGAGGAGAGTCAGTTTTGGGCTCCTGGTCTTCCCTGGACTGCTCCCGCCACCGGATCTACAGGGACAAACAGACATGGAACAAGTGCAACATTTTGATCAAGGTTAATTTGGTGGCAAAATGTGGCACCACAGAAAAAAAGAAGTCTCATTGGGGGGCTGTGGTTAGATCAGGATGTGTGGAGACTTAGCAGATAAACTCAAACTACTATCCTTAACCATATCAGAAATGATTAAGGATAATGGACCAATAGATGGTTTTTAGGCAGGTGGCTGCATCAGAACTGGTCAATGCAGGGTTTTCTCTATCATAGACAGGTTTATGTGCTGCTCCAAACTGTGTTTGTGGAGCACCTTGAGCCAAATGAACATAAAAAGGCATTTAATGGAAGAAATTGCTATGATAGCTAACTGACATTGATACTTATGCAGTGAACTACATTACTTTAGCCAACAAAGCTAGTTAGTTGACACTGCATTTAAATACCTTGACCGATATAATGTTAGTATCTAGTGTGGTTTCATAACTAAACACAGGGTTTTTTTTGGTGAAAACCACTGGTCAATGTTATAAAAATTATTCCAGAATGCAGCTGAGGTCATCTTTGGGTACCATAACATGTATTTCTAACATGTTTATTCTTCCTACGTGCACAAGTTTAGGTAATCCACATATATTTTCATTGAATCTCAAACATGTTATTTGATTCAATTAATAGACCTTTGACTACAACCAGTTTTATATCAGAAATATGGTCAAGAACAATGGGCCAAAACAATGTGAAAAAACTCAAAATAACTTCCTTCCATTTCCTTAATTTATCTCAAGCTCCCCAACCACTATCACAGGAACCCAGACAGCACCTAAACCCTCTTAAAACGTACCCTTGGCTCTCAGAGTGCAGGTTTACTTGTGGTTCCCAGGGTTTCTAAATCTAGACTGGGAGGCAGAGCCTTCAGTTATCAA
>JAPQRN010000003.1:896350-925134 GCA_037367275.1 Coranthus polyacanthus | reverse complement strand
CCTTGTACGGACTGTAAAGCCCTTTGAGGCAAATCCTGATTTGTGATATTGGGCTATATAAATAAAATTGAATTGAAAACTGAGGGAAAACCATGCAACAAATTTAGTCTAAATTACACATATCACAGGTTATGGTATAAAATGATGCCTGAGAGAGCATGGAAATATAGTATTGAGATATGATTTCACTTAAGCAGCAGTTTAATTTGTGCTGCTTAAGTGAAATCATTCCCTTCATTCATGCCCTTCACAGAAAAACGGCAAGGTTCAAATGATTATGGATTTGCTTGTTCTCCATCGGCCATGTCAACATATTTTCTGATGCAAAACAACCTTAAGCAAATAAGTTCATTGCACATGATGCTCTCACGCTGATTAATGTATTGATTCAGTATAACGGACCCCAGCATTAATTACCCTACAGGACTCACAAATGGACATAATACACAGTCCCATTATGAACCATGGAAATAAAAAAAGAATGACAAGCTGACCATGGGTTTACTGTCTTACATTACTATCCTGAAGCTGAAGAAAAAAGGGTTGTTTACTTTAGAAGATGATCTTGGCACAAACAACTCTTAGCTATATGATACATAAATACAAAGGCCTCTGTATCAAATGTTTGTTCAGATGTTGAGGTCTCATCGCTCCTCTCTTTACATAATGACTCACGCTGTCCTACAACAACAGAGATCCAGTGACAGATACCGCCACTTATCAGCCTGCTGGACTGGACTCCCTTCTACAAGAAGCCAAATATTCTTAAATAGAACCAACTTGTCTTGTCTTAAGCTTCTGCCAGCGGGGTAAACACATTTTGCTTGGCTATATTTCTTAAAGTTAGAGTAAAAGTCAAGACATTGAAAGACCAAAATGGGTAGTAGAACTAGAAAAAAAGCTAAGTTAAGTGAACTGTTCTTATTACAAGCAATGAGATAGATTATGTATTGTTAACATGAGAAGTTTTGCAAATGGTCTCACACTTAGAATAAAGAAAACCATCCTGTTCCTCTGCTGGGATATTATGCAAACCATTGTTTTAGCTAGTTACTGGTTCCGTCTAGCTCAGTATGAGCTTGGGTCTTATTATGACAAAGATAGATTTACTTAACATGAGATTACTTTCTAATGAAAAACATGCTTGAAAAGATTATTTTACCTTTTTAGAAAAACATAAGATTTGTTTCCCAGACACAAGGCTTTTTTACTTTCTTGAAATTCCTTCAAAAGACACAGACATAAAATGCAGAAAAAAACGTTATCTCTGACTGAGGGGGAGTGTGTCAGAGCGAGGGACTAGATGGGACTTGGTGTATGTAGTGTTTGTACCGGTACAGAGGAGTCTCCCATGATGTACTTGGCTCCTTCCAGGACAGCCATGTAGGAGAAGCGAAGCTGGTCCGGGGTCTGGATCAGGCCCATGCGGTACTTCCTCATGTCCAACAGGATGCTTTTAATGTCCACTGATGACGGGTCTTTCCTCTTGTCCATCTGGACGGGACAACATTACCAGTTTAGCTCAGCTAACCAGGACAGATATGATGACTTACATGTATGTGTATATACACGTATGTGTATATGTACGTACACATACACGTATATACACATACGTGTATGTGTATGTACACATACACATACACATACACATACACACACACACACACACACACATATATATATATATATATAAATAATATGTAATATGTAATATGTAATATATATATATGAGTGTAACAGTTTCATCTGTCCATAACTTGTTGACACAAATGCTGGGACTGAGACTTAGCATATGGTCAGACACGTGGAGGTGAACATGATCTGAACTCGTTTTAAGTCTGACTTCATGACTTTACAGCAGCAGCAAAATACTTCACACAGAGTTCTGTAGGTTTCAAGTGGATTAACTGAACACCTTTAGTGCTGACAGACTCACTAGAAACAGACATAAATAAACTCATTAGTGTAGCAACAGACCCATGATGCAACACTCTCTGTACACCCTGGGACACCCCCCTGTGGGAAACTCTGACATTTAAAGCAAGACTGAAGTTAATGCAACTTTATAAAACCTGTCCTGTCAAAAATCATATGGAAGACATTTAAAGCCTTCAGATTCTTTCTCCACTCTGTTCATGTGTAGAAGTGGTTCATACTAAAAAGGTGAGCTTAAGTTTACTAGCTCATATCTGCACTGTGAAGTACATCCCGTTCATTTTCTGACCAGCGACAATATCCACTTCACATCCAGAATTATTTGACATGTCCATCAAGTAACTTCAATTTAATTCTTCACCCAAAAAGCACTTTTCTAAAAACTTTCAGTAATTTTCAGAGGATAATCTAAATGTAACACATTGCCTCACATAATTAGAGAAGTAGCGCACATCGCCTCCTTTACACGACACATAAAAATTGCTCAAGCTCAACTATATGACTGATACTTGTTGTGGATAATTGTGTCTAGAATCCATGCTTATGAAGGTCTCACTTTTGGTTGTTGGTCAGTAGGATACACAGCTTTTATGTATTCATATGTGATTTTTATGATTTTAAAATTGTGGACCCCAATGAGACTAGCAACAGCTGTGGTGGAGATCCAAATAAATAAACAAACTATACCTGGAATTATGCATCATGTTTTTTAATTTCCTAGCAGACAAAGTTCTCTTACTTATCCTAGTGTTTTTACCACTTAGTGTAGACTAAATATGAAAATGACAACTTGGAACTGAAAACATTTTTTCTCCGTTTACAAAGAGGCAGGACTTACCAGAACGAGACATGTGTCAACTAATGAAAATGTCCCTGAGCGGCCAATTCCTGCACTGCAGTGCACCACAGCCGGCCCATGGTCGACCCCCAATGCACTGGACTCTCGCACCTTGAAGAGGAAATTCAAAAAGGACGCCGGGGAATCTGGGACTCCGAAGTCAGGCCACGTGGTGTAATGAAAGTGGTAGATCTCTCTCTTCTCCCCAGTCTGTGAAAAAGACAGGAGACTTCATAAGCAGGTACAGGCCTTCAATTCATCAGCAGTGACTCAGATTTTGATCTGTCCTGGCTCTGGTTACTGGAGGTTATTTCACAAGTCCCTGACAGCTGAACTATCAACATTTAACTTTCAGTTTAAGTTCATGCAGTGAGACAAATCCTGAAAACTTGCCAAACCAGAACACCAAGACAGGCTTGTGCTTATTTCTCGTGCTTGTTTTTCTTTTGATCATCATTCCACAACTTTTTCAAAGTTTATAGTTTCAACTCAATTAAAAAAATACAAATAGATTCTGTTTCCAGTTGGAATATTTACAACAAATAAAAAACGGAAATGCACAGTACACAAATTCAAGGGGAAATTTGATTCGAAAGATTCCATTGTTTAACGAGTGGGACAAAAAAAATCATCAGCTTTAGCGCTGTACTTTCAAGAAAAATTTGAAAGTCAGGTCAGACAACAATGAGCCTTTACAAAGAAACAAGGATGTTTTGAGTTCTAAACAAGCTTTAGAAAACACAGGTCCATGTGATAGATCTTGGTGTGACAGCCTTGAACAATTTCACTTCTCAACTGCCACCTTTTTACTTGGAAATGCCCTGCTACTAAATACTAGTAAAAGAGCCTACATTAATATTCTGCAGCTCCAAAACTCGGGTGGTGTAATAGGACTTGGTGTCTTCTGACAATAGTGTGACCAAGAAACGCGTGTCCCTGAAGGCCATCTCTCTCTCCTCCGCTGAAGGCCAGTACTGCGCACATTTTTCCTGTTCCACAGAGAGAAAAGAGAGGACAAACGAGACAAAAGATACCACTGGAATTAAAAATCAGACAAATACATCTGACAATACGCAGATGCTATACGGATGCTGAGGACTTCCTTGTGGTAAAGCTGGATAACAAAAAAAAATAAAAATCTAACTATGGTATGGACAAATACAACTTCAAAAGCACATTCTCTGCTACTGTTTGGACACAGCTACACATTTCCCTGGTCACATTCACACATATGTAATAAAATAATATGCCCACAGTAAGCTGCAACGGAGTATTAGGACCACAGTGGTGAAAAATGAAAATAAAAAAGAAATGATTATGAATCAAGTAAGTAAAAAGTACATAACATTACCAGTATAAAGAACTAATTTTAAAAGAATTAAAATATATATATATTACAAAAATAAATTACTTATATTAGGAGAACAATGTCATAGTCTGGCATGTCATGTCATGAGGACTTATCTCGTACAAAGTTATCGTAAGAATCACAACTAAAAATGTTGTCTGAGAAAATGAGCACATGCCTCTGATCCACCCAGACAACCTGACCTCATGTCATAATAGGTCATGATGAAAATTAACTCGCAATTTTAGAAACATTTTATTTAGTTAGAAAATAACGTTTATTTTTCTTCTTATTAAGACTTTTTTCCTTGAAATATTGCAATTTTTTCATCAATCAATCAATTTCCTGTTGGTCTTTTCAGATTATGTCTACTCTTTACATCACTGTGTATTAACTACACTGCTCCATTACATGTACAAAAGAAATCTACAGGAATTAATTTTGACTTTGCTACTTAATGAAAGGATATTAAGTCTAGTTTAGATCAGAAAAAAATGCACAAAAGTCAGAATTGTTAAAGACAAATCTATTATGCAAACCTTGTACTGCAGGACTGAAAAGCTGGAGTGAATAAAAGATCCATTTGATGTTAATAATATCTATGGACGAGGTGCCCTTTATCTACCATTTCCAAGAAAACAGGGGGAAATGTCAAGACCAATAAGATCCACTCCAGCTGCTTTACTGAGAAAGAGACAGGAGATTACAGCTGTTCTGTGTAACAGGGAGTGTGTGTGTGTGTTTAATCTGCACATCGCAGGATCGCTGGAACTGGAGGAACAGACAAGTTGAGCAGCATCCCAGTTTCCCACATACATCAGTGAACTCACTGTCAAAACAGTGAATTCCAGTTGTCCTGCTGACAGGAGACTGGAGCTTCACCGTACATCACTCGAATGTAACACAAGAGAAATTTCACAGAGTGTATCAGTTATTTCTCGCTGTCAGCGCCGCTGCAAGCATTGACTATGTTCTGAGACATGCGTGGATAAAGTAGTCTATGTGTGACTAGTCTTTCTGGGGTCAATTTAGTGTTTGTGCAGTCTCTTTCTGTGTGTGGGTGGGTATGCACCAGACAAATGACATTATAGCATGTTTTATTTTTTGTGCTTACCGAGCCTTTCTCTATGACCCTGTTGAGCATGATCACTGCCTTGGTTTTCTGCTCCCAGATCATGAGCCAAAAGTGACCACAGGTATTCCTGAGGGGACCCTGCAGACAGCGAACACATGTACAAACAGACCTTTATCATTTCCACTGCCGTCCCAGTTAACAACGTACTCATTCAGCAATGAACAATAACATTAATATGCAATATAATGACACATAGGTGGAGAGAAAAAAAAGCTGTGAGAGGCTTTTATTTGTGTGATAACTGTTCTACAGACATGTGCATAATAATGAGTTTACTTAAAGGTCAAAGCTGCTAAAGGTTATGTGGCTGAAAATGACACTTTGTAAGGTGAAATATTTTAAATGTCAAATGAAATAAAGCACAATAGCTGACCAACACTAAGGGAAGAACAGTGCTGAGAAACAGACTTAAGCAAGCTTTTTTATATATATTTGAAGGCATAGTACGCATGCCATTGTCAGCCACTGTGCTTGCATTTTCCTTCATGTGAAAACAAGCCTAACTGTTTACTAATGTCAGATTCTATATTATATCTGCGGCTACATGTTGTAATGCTGTGACAAATATATGCTGATATACACCAACTGTGAAAACACTAAATGCTACCAAACTTGGTGTGGAATAAATGTAGTGCAAGATATTAAACATGCACATATTTCTGCTACTCTCTCATTTCACATTACCATGAACAGCCCCATTAGCAATGTCACTTTGAATGGCCTCATATAAATGTTACATGGTCATGAGTAACGTTTGGTGATTAAGATCTGTATCAACAGCCCATGCTAATCAGAAAACATAAGAAACAGTTCAGTGGTTATTGCTCCTTTCATTTTCTGAAGACATGCAAATATTCAGGGCCATGTGGGATGAACATAGCGCTGTTTTGTGCTGGTTGTGTGGAACTACTTCAACCCAATCCAACCATGAAGTTCCACCAAAACATTAGCCCTTAAATAAAAACATTGTTACCAGAATTAGTAAGTTAGAGTTTAATATACAAAATATAATATCCTATCGATCCACCTTCTCATATACAACATTGTCAGTCATAGATGCCTGCAAGAACTCTCAAGCAAAGCAAATACCACAGGACGGATCCCACATCGATGTAACTGTACACAAACAAACAACTGAGATTGTGGGGAGGTTTGTTTAATGACATAGTGAAAATAATAAGCAAATAATAAACTGTAACTCGATTACTGCCACTGTCACATTGTCTCTGGTAAAATGAAATCAGTAGATCTATTAACAATAAGAGAATGGTGGTGGGTGGGGACAGGAATGTACTAAAGAAGAATTGCTGGTGTGTTATATTTCTGCCTGTCATTGCTAGAATGAAAATGGAACTGAAAATGGGTGTAGAAGTCTCACAAAATACTGATGGGACTGCCATAGTAGTTAGATAATGTTTTTTTCCCTGGTAAATGAATCACTCCGCGTGTATTGTCTTGGACTTGCCTGAGTCAAGATGTAACTTCTTTGGGCTTCCTCCATCACCACCAGACTTGCGTTGATGTAGTCATTTTCTGTGTTTTCCAGCTTCACTCGACTGTGATCAACTGTAAACAGTGTGTAACAGATATTTATTTTAAGACTGGTTGTCAACGATGTGTCACATAGTAACTATCTCCGTTTTTACAAATGTTTACTTACATGGACTGACATCTCTGTATCTGTTGCGGTTGCGATTCTCTGGATACTTTGCCACTTTGTAGGAGCACTCGTGAGACTGATTCCTAATTTCCTGGAAACAGAAGCACGATAGTTGTACAAACGAAAGACCCCACAGACACGACATAAGCACCTTAATGAAATATGATGTCAATGATCGCGGCTCCAGTCAGTTATTTACGGCACTAAAAATACCAAAATAAGCAGAATTATCGTGTCGAGTGGTTTTGAGAAGTCAGCAACTTATTAACTATATGGAAGAGCTTCAAACACACGCGAAAGCCTACTAACGTTATATGACACTGAGTAAACTCACGTAACATAACACACTTAAAGCTACATATTTAGCTATTTTAATCGTTAAATACAACGTAGCTGGTAAACGTGTAACGTTAATCACAAACTATCACAAAAAGTAAGAAATACAATAAAATAATAAGTTACACATCGGACGCTGGCTTAGCTAGCCGAACTGTTAGCTGGCTAAATTAAATACGCGCTTACTTAGCGTTAGGTGACTGATCTGTTAGCTACATGCTAGCTATGCTAATAGACTTACTAGGTACAGTTTCTGCCACCGGCCGTCGGAGTCCATGTCTTCAAATTCCTGGTCCATTTTCACTGTGGTAATGCCTGTCTGTTACAAACAAGGTGGGTGTAATTTGTCGGACTATCTACCTCATTACTATAGTCGGCCTGACGAAGCTTTTGGTCAAACAAGTATAGCGTTACTTCCCTCCGCTAGCGAGCTCGCTAGACGGTTGTCCGTTATCTCTGTGAAGCAGTTGATATCTGAAGAGGAGTCACGTGCGCATGCGCAAAAGGAGGACCTTCGGCAGCTGTCAAAAACAGCAAAGATTTTCATTCGCTAAACGAGATGTCAAACTACTAAACTGCACATAAACAACATAAACTGGAAGCACAGTTAGTAGGAATACGTGTTGGCCTAATCAGGGTCCCGGACTGCTTTTCATATTAGGACTATTAACTCATTTATTACTATTTTGAATGTTCCACTTAGGAAAAAACGTTGTATCTGAGTTGGGTTCATTTTTCAGGTTTTTTTTTTTTTTTTTTTACAATCGCAGTCTTTTAATTTGATAAAACAAACCGAACCGACGTTGATAAATATAAGATAATAACTGATATTTCTTAAAATAGTAGACAGTCAGTATAATATATAGGCTATAATGAAACAGTATTTTGTGCCACAAATGTCAGTAATTGTTTTTGATTGGGTCATTTTGTGTGTATAACTGTAAGATCATTTGTTCTTCTTGAAGTGTACTGCATGAAAATGAAACAAAATCTAAAGGGTGTCCTGGAAGCTACGAGTGTGACTCAATGGGAGCAGTGTTTATGTATGTGGTTGTACACTACTATTGTTTTAATTAAAGTGTGGAGGCTAACATCTGTCACACACTCATATGATGAGGACTCCCCTCCCTTTTATGGACAAAACGTTGGTCGCAACAAGATAAACAATTCATTTTTGGGGTTAGGACTTGGTTTATAGCTGGTTTATGGTTTGTAGGATATAGTGGTTTGGGTTATGGCCAGCAAAAATCTCTGGAGAGTTAATGCAAGCCCAGTGGGGGAGACAAAACAAAAATAAATACAATATTTACCTCTGAGATGTAGTGAAGTAGCAGTAAAATTAAAATGTTAATACTCAAGTAACTAGCAAGCACCAAAAAATCTGTACTGAAGCACAGTACTAGAGTAAATGTAGTAAATTACATTTCACAGCTGTTTAAATGTCCCCGCGTCATAATAAAACTGTGGAGGACACTACTGATGGATGTCCACAGTGTGGCGAGATTTCCACTACTATGTCCACATCGTCGACGTGTCAAGTCCGCAGCTGGTCAAATACACACTTTTCCGGTTTGATGTTGGACTATAAATAAAAGCATCAATTGTTCTGCTTAAAATGGTGTGAATGCACAGCAGGCACATTTTTAATCAAAACTAATGCTAGTAGTTTGTTGTTTTTTCTGCAAGTCGTGCGGTTGGATTCATTTTACAAACTAAGAAACGATGAGTACAAATCTTCAGAATGCGCCTTTTATTGTGAAAGGGCAGCATTTCCGACCGGAAGTGTGTGTTTTGTTTGTATTTTGTTTCTGTGTGTTTCTGGCTCAGACTCACTCGGGGAATTTAACGTAGCAGCAGCAGCAGCAGCAGCCGCCGCCGCCGCAGCCTAGCGAAGTTTGTACAACACTGTTTCCACTACGGGGAAAGGAGGCAGAGCAACACTCGTACTGTGAAGTAAAAGCAAAGCAGGGGACATTTAAGCGGTAAGTGAAGACATACGACAGCTTTAGGTTCGGCTGAAAGTTAATATCACTGTTATCAGAGCAGAACTTCCTCCTCTTCGAGGCTGCCGAGAAGCTAGCAGTTTTAAGCTGTGATAGTTAGCTTGTAATTTGTCCAGGTCAAACGCTAAGGGGACAGAAAGCCTCTTCTAACACCACGGGAAGCTTTTAGTGCCGTTAAGGATAACTCCGAAACGCCACGGTAACTAGCAAGGGAACAAACGCCAAATTATCTCAGATTGTCAGCAACTCTTTGGGCGATTAAAGTTGGACACTAGCTTCCTGCTAGCCAAATCTGAGTTCGTTAGCTTGGAGGCTAACATTGATTAGCCAGGTGTAGACTGTAAACAACAGATGGTGATTTAGATTTGATTTGATTTAATCGATGAGGTATTTCTAACAATGTTTGGGGTTTTTACAACCCAGACAACCAATGGATTAATAGAGAAAATAATCAGCAGATAATAAAAATGATGGGAAAAAGCATTAGTTGCAGTCCCATACAAACTAGTTGAAAAGGAGTTGTACCGCAGGAAAGACCAACTGGTGCAACCGGCCCCACCGAAACTACAACAGGAAAATCCTTCTTTTAGATTAAATACAGGGCTGCACGGCTTGGTGGAAGAAAGGCATCTTGTGATTTGACTCTGTTTGCTTGGTTATCAAGGAAAATCTACAAATGAAGTAGTATAAAAATACAGAAACATTTTTGTTCCTTTGTGTTTTTTAAAGTAGTGACTTTTGCAGGTTTTGCCCAGTAGCTCTGTGTGTTCAGTGTCACCACACACACACACACACACACACACACACTAGACCTTTAAATTGCTGCCTTTTGCATTACATAACATCAGAATACCAAAATGTAGTGTTGTTGGACACAGACAGTGCAACGAAAACAAGCTCATATTCATATCCTCCATACTTTTGATGAGATCAGAAATCAGTATTTAGTAGAATAATCCTGGTTTTCAGTCACATCTTGCTTCAGCATGCTATCCACCAGTCTTTAACTTTTCTGTTGGCTGCTTTATGCCACTCCTGGTGTAAAAATGCAAGCGGCTTGGCTTTGTTTGATGGTTTGAATTCACCCATCTTCCTCTTGATCACATTCAAGAGTTTGAAATAGATTGCAAAACTACTAGCCTGCTGCCGTCCACGGCAAGATTCTTCTTCTCCCCATGAATATTGTCTATATAAACTGTTCTTAGTGTTATTATTATGTATTAATGTATCAGAGATGTATCCTGTTGACCTTTTTAGGGTAACTTTAGAGTATTAAATTAGTTGTTAGAAGTTTATGAAATGAATGTTCTTCTGTTGCCACTTCATGGTACTATCAACAGTGTTTACAGGATAGGTTGCAGAGCAATTGCTGGACACAGTCCTTCCTTATTTGCTCTGTGACATGTATGGATACTAAATTAAATTAGCATTCTGTCATTCAGTCCTTCTGTCATTCACCTTTTTCACTTAATGCCCTGTTGCTGTTGAACTAGCACAATGTCAGACATTTAATGCTATAAAGATGATAAATGTTTGTTACATGAAGGTGTTTGTCTCAGTGACACAGTTAACACCACAGACCGTATATAAAGATGGACCCAGTGATATTGTCTCAAAAGTGAGGCCAAAACATGTCTATCTGTCCCTGGTGGATGGCGACAGTATGGGTCATAAATCCCTCCCACCCGCCGCATTGCTGGCCTCACTCCTTTGCTGCAGAACGTCAATGTGTTCACCATACAGACCCGATCAAAACTGTTGTGTGAACACATACAAGTAAATAGGAGAGCTGTGGTTTTCTCAATGAAAAGCACTTTAATGTTTTCAACCAATTTCAATGCCATTTTTGTTTTCAGGTTCATAATCTATCTGGGGTTAAAGACAAAACTTTACATATATATTAATTATAATGTATACATTTTTTTTCCCCCGGTGTCCTTACAGAGAGGGTGAGCGGCTGTAGTGGATCACGTAGATCTGAGTTACAGGATATGGTGCTTTTATCCAGAAAAACGGCAAGCTATTATATTCATACGTTAACATATAAGGCATCACATATAAGGTTAACATCGTGGCATCCCCTGTTGTGTGAACTACAAGCTTGTCTGTAAATACATTGGATATTTTGTATATTCTTCTGAGAGCAGAATATCAGTATTCAAGAAAGTATTCAAGAAATATTTTATATTTGTATTCCCCATGTCTGTATATTAACTTGTAGGTGTCTGTTCTTTCATTGTAATCAAAACCATGTGCATTTGCATAATGCAGTGAGTATGATAACATCAGGCCTCTGTCATTGTTGGGATTGTGACAGACGGCAAACTGTGACCAACGGCCACAAGAGCCATGCACTATGATTCACATTTGCCGTCCAGCAATAATGTTTCTTTATCTACAAACGTGGATCTTGACCTTTCCATTGCCTGAACGAGCTCACAAACAAGTGATATTATTAAGGAAATTTTTCCAATTTATAGTGCTATCACACCCAACAATCATCTTGGTGTAATTTCAACAGTTGCTCGGCTAGGTTATGTAAATAATATTTATTTATTTAACCTTTATTTAACCTGGAAAGACTAATCGAGATTAAAAATCTCTTTTACAAGAGTGTCCTGGCTGTTGTATAGCTGTAAATGTAAGGTTAATTTACTGTGTGAAAAGTAACAGTAAGAGTGGGTTTAATATTTGAATTAGATCAGTAGAAATCATCATCTGAATAGGCAGTAATGCAGGAATTTCCCTACCATTAGAACACTTAGTATAGTATCCAAGTGTTTTTATTTTTTATAGAACCTAGGCCAAATGAAAAGGGGAAAAAATTATGCTGAGACTTCTCTACCACATTTTACAATCATTTATGGTCATAGCTGAATTCCCTTCACATTAATTGCATTTTAGATCCGTTCACTACAGTTTAACCACTATTATTCTTGTTTTTATTATTTCTTATGGCACACACAACTGTGAAGGATTACCTCAGGACATCACACTTACCTCATCCATGAGCATATTTGTTTCACTTTTTCCTTGTCTGAGTGTAATGGGGCAATCTATATTTTTTAATAACTATTGTAACGATAATATTAAGAGACACAGCCTCCCGACTGCGACCGCAGCATCGAAGCCTTCAGAAACGCTGTGATAGTCTTCTACGAAGGCACATAAATTAGCCCAGAAGGTGTCCATAATTTTCTAACACTGTTTTCTTTTTCAGAATTTGTTGTGGATTACTTTCAAATGAAACTCCGCAGCTAAAGTGCTGTCAAATCCATGGCTTTGATTAAACAGTGAGCCGGAGCACTGCTGGTGAATTATGAATAGCTGTTGGTGTGTCTTTCCTCCTCCAGTGCAGCACAGAAAAAATCAGGTCTGTTTCACCCATCACACTGCCTACCCATCTGCTCCTTCTGCTCCACTGTTTGGGGTGAAAAGCCTTTTGCAGAACAGACAGTGAAGAGTCTGTGATTGGATGAAGTGACTGGAAGATGCACCATGTATGTGGCTCACGGAGTGGTTTCGTCTAATGCTTCCCATACTGCTATTATGCAAACTTGGCTCACAGACTAAGAGACTTTTCAAACTGACAGTGTTTTTGGGATGTAAGAGGCTCAATAGAGCATTGGTGCTCACAGACGCCGAGGATAGTGGAGGTTCACATATACACAGAGAGCTGTTGGAGAATGTAGATGATTTCCAGATTATATTATCACATCATAGAAATGAAGCAAAGAATGCTTGAGGTCATTGTTAAATCAATATGCAGTCATCTAGGGTTAGGGTTAGGGTCACCTAGAGTAAAGAATAACTTTAAAATAATCTGATGAAGTGTATTCCTGTGTTGATGTACCAGGTTTAGTAGCTTGTCTCTCTGACCAGTGCATCCCTAGTTTTAAAGCTTCAGTATCCGATTGTTTTTTTGACATCATTGAGCAAGAATTCCATAGTTCCATTTCAGCACATTGAAGTGGTCTGAGAGGAAACAGGCCTTCTACACCTCCTTGACTCTTATTTACAGGCTGCTGAAAACCTACCCCTTGACGGAAGATTTGGCCGATCATAGTTGTTTTCAGTGATGTGGGTTGTTAAACCATAACCGTGATATTTTGTTTTCACTTTCCCATAGCGCAAAATTCTGAACACAGCCGGTGAGTTCATTTCAATAATGACCATGCAGTCTACCCAGAGCAGAGGCAGACTGTACATAGACACACCTGATGAGGGTGCAGGGATTCTACTAACAACACAGGCACAGCTTGTCAACAAAATGTGACAAACACAAGTGTAGGTTTTACACACGTTTGTCTCAGGAAACAGCAACACAGACCAATGAGAGGCAGCAGAAGGAGGGGTTTTCTATGGTAGAACTGTAGCAGTGGGTGGATGAGTGTAACCTAAAATAGTGGCGAAGATACTTTAAAATCGCAATGTCCAACCTGTTTGCCAAGGCAGACGTGGATCACTATTGTGATGTGAGGTAGATACAGGAAGGGGAGGCATGTTCACAGAGCAAATGAAAGGTGATGGCATGACAATAATGAGACACACGGAGAAGTCACATTTATAGGTTGCCATAGCACTGAATTCTGACTTCCATAATTCACAACACTTTATGGTCAAACCCGCCTGGTAGATACATTTATTTTATGTAGTTGGTAGGTGGATTTCATGTATCTCATGTAAGGTGCAAGGACCTCGGCTTCAAAATGAAGCCAATGCGGAAGTATCTTAAAGTTGTAATACCGCTGACTGCCACTGGTGGTGGCTACAAAAAGCCCTGGGTCCCATAGACTTACATTGAACTTCTCTCTAAAAATACTACGTCGATAATTTTTTTCCAGGACTCACTCCAGGCTCATCTGACCTATTTGGACCCTCTAATAAGTGATCTGGTCCATCTTTACATTTTTCCTCCATTAATCAGATCTCATGGTTAATAGAAGCTTTGATGTCTGCGCGTGTTAGGCTTTGATTGACAGGTCGGTATGACGGCTCGTTCGCCTGCCGAGTCGGACCTTCAGAGTTTGTACTCAACTGTAGTTGTTGTTAATAGGTTCCACTAACAACTGTAAAATGACTTTGTTAAGCAATGCTTGATGAAGTTTACCGTTTTACCAAGTCATTAAGCTAGCGCTTAGCATTAGCTCACCTCTGACCCTTCGGGCCCCCATAGTTTGGCCTGTTTTGTCCAAATATGGTCACGTCCGGCTCCAAAAAGCAAACACGGCGACGGCAAACTACTGGCTTCAAAAGGGCAGCTCAGAAACCAATGGGTGATGTCATGGTTCCCCTGTCCACTAATATATACAGTGTATGGTTATGATATTATGTATAATGAAGACTTTATTAATCCCCTTCTTGACCTGAGTGTCCTGGTGATTTGGTAATGTTATACATCTATGAGGTCTCAGGACCAATGCAGGTGAAAATGTGGACTGTTTTACAGTTGATCTGTTCTGACAACAGTTTCCTCTGTCATTCAAATACACCAGTGGGGAAAATTCATCTTCTACCACCTGCTCTCAGTTCTCAGCAGCGCCTCCTCTGTGTGTCTGTCACACTCAAACCAGGTGCAAATAATGGTGCAATTAGCAGTAAATTGATTGCCACAAACTGTAGTAAATTTAAAAACTTTCCTCCCCCAAATTTGTGCCGTGAAAGGGAAAGTCCTGTAAAATACATAAAATGCAATTAGGTCAGATGCAAAAGTAACTGTGTCCATGCCTTTCCAGCGCTAATTTTGTGCTGCGCCTCTTTAGTAAATGTCGACAGTATTTTTTTTAACACCAAACGAGATATTTAAATGGAGTTGTTGAGCTCAGTGGACCAGATACAGTGGAAAAGTACCTTGTCCTGTTGGCTGTAAATCAAACTGTTTAGTAAATAGTGCTGAAAGCAGCCTCAGTGGAATTCACTCCGGTGCCTCCTGTCCTCGCTCTCTGGTAAACGTCAGACATTATTACGCTTTGGCTGCCAGATGATAGGCTAAATAGAGATTCATTAAGCTACAGGGTTATTTCTATGTGCAGCTGACAAAAAGTTGGCCTAAACCCGATGAGTGCTGAGCAGTCTAACAATAACTTTCCTCCCAAGTGCGAGTATGATTTGAGTGAATGCTTCTGCAGAGTTTGTCCAGTCTCTGCGCCATTCCTCTGTCAGAAGCCGTAAGAACTGAACGCATTGTCATGATCAGGAAGTCTGTCCTCTGGCTGGAATGCCAGCGGAAATTAGACTACGTGATGAACACTTTGCAGAAGAATGCTTTGCGCTACACATTTCCAGTGTTGGAAGCTGACGATTGTATACAAGTTTTCTTTGTAGTAAGGCATTTGTAACAAAGTAGCCAAATCCCAGGTAGCTTCAATCATCTCCACCTATTTTTGGACTTTTTGGAGCTTTGAGAAACACGGCAGGAATTGACTCTTGCACTCCTGTTTGGAAAAAACAAGTCAGCCATGGTATTGTCAGGCTTGTTGTTTACTGCCAGGGGCTCACTTCCAGATAAGAACCTTCAACATCCAATCAGAGATGGGGACTCGAGTTTGTGATTTGGACTTAAAGGAAAGCTTTCATTGTGTGTGCTTTTCATAATTCATATTGCAGTATGAGATTGACCGACAGTGGATTTTTAAAGGCCGAAATAAAAACACAAACCCCGAAGAAACATTTGACACTGCTGGAAATGACCTATTTTTGAGTTTATTAGAAACTGGATAACGAAACATCTGAGTCAAAGTAATGGATATCTAAATGAATAAGAATAAGGTTGAATAAATCAAGCAAGCTGGACCATTGAACATCAAACTAACCATGGAAAAGCTAGGTAATTATAGGTGTACTTTTTGTGTTTTTAGCTGTTATCAACCTCAAAGTTAATAATTCTAGTTGAGAAGCCAAATATTAACTATCAGTAACCATCAGAGCCAAGGTTTGCTGATACTGATGGGCAATAAACCGTCCAGTCTATTTCTAATTTAAAAATGTAAAGTGGTTATATACCAAACAACGATTGAATGCTAATAGATGGAGTGATGTTACAGTACAGACTGTCAGTTCTTTAGATATCACTGCCTCGTTTTAAGGAGACCTGTTGGCATGCAGGAGGTGATTAGACCCTCATTACAACAAGGAGACTTGACTTGCACTTTACATCCAATGTATGCAAACATGACATGTAAGACTACGTTGACATTTACCTTAATCACAGTGGCATGAAACAAATGTGAGATGGGCTATTTAATCACCCACTTACCCATTTAGCAGTGGAAAAAACTCAACTCCTTTCTCAGCTTTAGTCCCAGCCTGTAACAAAGAATATTCTACTGCACCTAATTGTCTCTTTTCAAAATTACAGGAAGTGGAAACCTGAATTTATTCCGTTTATTGCAGTGTAGGAGCCAACATGTTACAGCTCTGTGGTCTGAAGGACCATACTTGTAAAACCATTACCACTTCAGCCCTTAATGACACATTCTGTCACTTTTTTTCCCCTGACCATCTTGACATAAATTATGGTGTTCCTCTATAGAAAGGCTCCATCCACTAACCTTGGATTGACCTGACTCTGAAAACCACTGGTTTAAATCCTGTAACAGTAATTGTGAGCATCAGTTGATGCAAACTTTTCTTTTAAGAGTTGACGGATGGTTGCGACCATTTTTTTTCTTTCTTCCTGTCGCAGTACGCTTCCTGCCCTCGGGTTCTCTCAGGAACTGGGACACCATCCCAGTTGTGAGCCGTGGTTGCATGTGATTGCCCTTCAGCCACAGAACTTGAATAAATTCATGCACACACACTGGCCACAGTCACACGGAAAGTCCCACTCACTCTCAGTACAGTGCCGAGCCAGGCTTTTCCAGTTTAATTATGGCTTGGGATTGTAATTTCACATCGCCCTGTGGGTTGCTTGAAATTGCTCCTCTGCCTTGTTAAAATTTCCTCTCGCTCACTTGACGTGAGTCGACCCAATACATCATAAGGCTCTGTGTAACAGCAAACGCATTTTCTTTCTTTTTAATAAGTAGAAATTATACTATTTCGTACGAGACCTCATTTTGATCCGGTTCCGTTTGTGCTGTTAAAACTGCAATGAGCTTTTCTGCAAATGCAACACTTCCTTTACCATTACAAAATAAAAGCCCTCTAGTGTTTCAGTGGATAGAAACCATTCATTACTTAACAGAGCTTTTATTGTATAAACAGTGTCTCCCTGCCGTGCTTGTAAGTTTCTACGAATTACAGTTTTGCTGTCCACACCTGCAGTGAGTGAAACCGGACAATATCACTTCAGATGATGATCTAGAACAAAGTGTTGGAAATATCCAGATTGTTTTATTATTTATTGTATTAAATTAAACTTTTAGAGGTGTTGTTAGTGTTGTTTGCTTGTTTGTATCTAAAGTAGTTTCCTGCTCATTAAACCTTGTTAACTTTTGAAATTTTCTGCTTTATATAAAGTAGCTGCTGTTTAGGAGTTGTTCAACTTGGTGTTTTAGCGTTTACATTTGCATGTATAGAGCTCTTGACTGATAAAGTCTTATTTTACAAGACTTGACTGTTTGGACTTTCATATCTTAAGATTCCTCACCGTCTGTCTGTAAGTCAGTGACGTCATCATTTCGTTATTGTCACCAGGCAGATCCGGGGACACCCTTTAACAAACTAGCATCAGCATAATGATGTGTCTCACATCATCTCACATCATCTGACCCCGTGGTGTTTCTGCATCGCTCAAAGTTCAGATGTTCTAAGCAGGGTTCAGTGTTTAAATATGCCTCTCAAGCTTTTAGAACCACCATTAAAAGAACATCATCTTTAACAACTTTCCTGCAGTGCTATTGGTTTAATGAGGTGTAGACACAGCTCTTCAGATGACTCTCACACATCATGTTTCCAGTTCCATTTGGCACCATGATCTACTGTAAATCCTTTCACTGTAAAATACTGCCACAGATTGGTGTTCCACTAAAGTCTTAACTATTATAACCACTGTACATATAAACGGTTGCTGTTGTAGATTACAACATTTAGTAATTGCCAGTTTTACCCCAAAAGTAACTAGATGCTAGCCTTTATAACCGTGATTACTTGAAGTCGGTGTGTATTACTAGAGAGTGCTAGTTTTCTGTTCCCCTGTGGTCTGCAGTCATACACATAAACAGCCTCGTTATCACTCTGATATCACAGCAATCACAGTTTTATTGTTTTGAATGTGACCTTTTTAAAAGAGGTAGCAGGAGTAGATGTTTACACTGCCTGTGTTTTACAGTGCTCTCATTGTGTTATAAATCACGGTTTGTGTGGTAAACGGCTTCAGCGCTAAAATCCAAAAGTCAGAACTACAAATACTATTTTGTGCTTATGATTGTCAGACAATGTCTTTTAAGGGCATTGGCAAAAAATACAGAAACTATTTTGTGTGTGAAAGGAACAAATAACCTCCGGCAGTTCAGCAGTGTGTAGTCATGGCCATTAGGCCGGTGGTAAATGATTTATTTGTTAACCTGTGCCAGTGGCTCCTATTCCACCGACTTTTGTCTAGCTCCACTTCAAACCCTTACTGTATCGCACTCATTGATACATACAGGAAGATCAGCGTAGTGAACCGTGACTATGTTTACATGCGGTTTTTGCCCTTATTCCAAAAAAGACAAAATTCCTAAAAAGCTGTTTACATGACTAGTGAAAATGAATATTCCAGTTATATTCCTGTTTACATTCCTATTTTACATGCAGCCATGCAAACCCCGAGGTTAGTACTTTTTTCACAGGTTTCCACTGGTGGCAGACGTTCCACTGTGTGAACTCAGCCTCCCTCTTATATGCCTTCAAACACCATCTGGAAAAGGTCAGCTTTACGATATGTGCTCATATACTAAAACCCATTGATATCCTCTTTTATAGGGTTTAAAAGTAGGTGAGTTTCTACCTCTGACCAGAAATGTGGCCTTTTCTTTAGAGCATCCATCTAGAACTCCATCCTCTCATACCAGAGAGGATCTTTGTCTCTGCTCCAGCTGAGCATAAACAGGGGTCATGTGTCTCAACCTGTGGTAAAATGCACAAATTAGATTCATTTTCCAAATGCGCTGTGAACACGTCCAAAGAATCCTCATAAAACCGGAATAATATCAGCATATCCCACATGGCTTAATTGGAATATGATTTGTTCAGAAAAAGGCCAAATTCAGAATATCCAAATGGAATATGCCATTTACATGATACCTGTCAAATTCAATATATAGAATATTGTCCTATTCAGATTAACAGTGGAACATTAGTGTGTATGTAAATGTACTCAGTGACACCTTCCATCCAGGGTGTGTTCAGTATTTATACCTATCGTAAAATGCGTCGAGACCAGTTGAGATTTATTGCAGCTCACATCTGGCTAAACAATAATAATAATAATGATAATGATGATGATGAGGATGATAATAATAATAAACTTATATATCATTTATCAAAACTGCATTACAAATGATAAAATACACAGTTATATAAAAAAATAAGCAGGCAAAGAGAATCAAACAAAACAATAATAAAGACTAATGAAATATAAAGAAAGGAAGTTTAAAAAAGATAAATGAAACACTAATTCAGGGATGTACTGTAATAAGGCTTAGGTGCAGCATCCAAACAGTTTTTTTTCTGGATTTTCTGACATTTTCTATACCGGGACTAATTGATTAATGTAGAAATAATCAAAAGATAAATCAACAATGAAAATAATCATTAGTTGCCACCCTTGAACTAACTAAATGTGGTTGGACTCGTTTTGTTTTTAAGCTTTTTGGACATCTACTCTAGCTTTTTCAAATTTTTGTACACAGATATGGTAATAATTATGGTAAAAATGACATGAAATTATGTGTTTTTCATCGAAAAGCACTACAATACAAAAGCACTGTATGCATAACAACACAAAAACCAAAGCAATGCCAGACTCGCCAGTCTTCTAAATACAAATGGATGGCTTGTAATGATATTCTGTTCTTCTTCGTGTTGTAACAGAAGATGCACCTCAGTGATGAAAAAAGTTGTTGAGCATGGGAAAGTCTCCTCTGTTTAGGAGCTTTGTCTTGTTTCGTTGTTAAGGTCATCTTTCAGTACAGTAAAAACCATTTGGCCTGAGTCTGTGTGTTTTGGGTGCTTTTACACTTTTTTTTTTACTAGAGTTCAAATCACCCAGGCTGCATTTCATTGCTGAGAGTTAACACAAAAATGGGTCTTTTGGCTTTTTAAAAACTCTCCTCAAAGACTAAAGTAGACCTAGTAAAAGTTAACTGCTGCCTGCATGTCATCATGAGAGAAAAACCACAGCCAGGCAGACCGAGGTGTGTAGGTTGGAGTGCTTACTGATTGCTGTCCCAGTTGGGATTTGCAACAAGCTTTCTTAATTAGTCACTGTGTGACTCCCACTGGAATGTTCTTCAAATTAGTCCCTAATGACAAACACAAAAACACATGTTTGGAGCACACAGGAGCACTGGGACATGTACTGTTGGCTCGCATTGGTATCGAGTGGGATTATTATGATGCTTGATTAAGAAATACTGTGAAATGTGTCTGCATCACATCATTTCATTGGCTGAGATGAGATTGGTCAAGCACGTTACTTCAAACCACGTTCTTTTATTCCAGCACTAAGCTGTTGTCCTTCACATCATATTCAAGTTCACTACAATGCTTGAGCAGATGAGTTACCCTTCAGTCTTTTGTATTGTGTAAAACAGGAGCATGTGGAAGTACTTGGGGCAAGGTGTGGCTTCTCTACAAGCACATTCACACAGCTGTGGCCACATCTGAGATCTGTGGTGGAAAAACACAGGATTTTTGTTTTGTCCATACTTGACTAATACACACTCTAGGGAAAATCTGCAGCCGTTTGGGTAAATCAGACTCAAATACAAGACACGCCTGGAAAAAAATGCTTGAGGCCTGCCAGGAAACTCTTCTTTATTGAAGGGAAGATAATGCACTTACAGTAGATGTACTGCTTGTAACCGTCTTTTCTTAGATGTTGTCACATTTTTGACAACGCTCCAAGTCGAACTGTAATGAGGAACACACCTCTACACTGAGCATCCAAATACTTCTGCTTTGCTTTCACACAGAACATTACAATTTACTGTATTCTGTTTTGTTTAACACCTGATCTTTTTTTCTTTTTTTTCTCAGCTTGTCCTCCATCTGAATATCTACAAAACATCACTGTGAATCAAGCGGGACAGGCCACGTGACCGACTTCAGTTTTCAGCTGCAATGTCCTAATTAACAGCAATCCAGCTCCCACCCTCACACCTCTCTCCAGCTTCATCTCCCTCGAGCCTCCTCTCCCCCTCCTGATGTGGTGATTTCTGGTCACAGCATCAGCGGCGCCCCCTCTGGCGTGATGAGCAGCCTGCGCCAACAGCATCATGGCAGCACAGGCTCAGAGCGAGACCTCCACTCGGCTGCCTCCTCAGTCAGCCTCCCGTCAGTCAGGAAGACCCCTAAGAAGCGCCGTCTGTCCCTCCACGCACTTTTCGGTCGTCGGTGCCGGCCCGATCGTGACACCAAGCGCAAGTCCAAGACTCAGCAGACCGGGGCCGGAGTCGATGGCATCGTCGGGGCAGAAACTGTCCAGTCCGAAACTTTCCAAGATAAAACCACCGCCCACACTACGCTGGGGTTAGCGGCAACTTCCTCCGTGTCCGGGTCTTCATCGGAGCTGCTGGAGTGCCCGCTGTGCCTGCTGCGCCACACACGTGAGCGCTTCCCTGACATCATGACCTGCCACCACCGCTCGTGCGCAGACTGTCTGCGACAGTATCTGCGCATTGAGATCTCAGAGTCTCGTGTCAACATCAGCTGCCCCGAGTGCTCAGAGCGCTTCAATCCCCACGACATCCAGATGATCCTGGGAGACCGGGCCCTCATGGAGAAGTACGAGGAGTTCATGCTGAGGAGGTGGCTGGTGGCTGAACCTGACTGCCGCTGGTGTCCCGCGCCGGACTGTGGGTAAGAAAGAGATCTGATGCGTTATATATGCCGCTTTGTGAATTAAACATTAAGACAACCTCCTCTTTCATTAAGTTTGACTCAGCAGGTGAATCAGGAAGCATGAAGAAAAGGATCTTAGTTTAATAGACAATGGGTCTTATGCAGGAGCAGGTAATGAACATCCAGCTTAAAAACAAAACTATCTAAAGAAGCCCAATGTAGAGCAACTACATCAATCACATCTAGGAAAAGTCATTTAGTGAATTATGATGCTGTCCACATTGATGTTTACATTAATTTGGTAATTTAGGTGTTGTCCAAAATGGCTCGGGTGCAGCACATAAACCTCACAATCGGAGGGAAAACCTGACCAATGTATTCTTATTTTTGCTTTTCTCTTACGAAACAGATAATTCTACAGGTAGTAGAAGGAGATCACTCTCACAGATAAGAATAAGATGCATTTTAGTTGATGAGTTTGTTTGTTCTGTTCTTTTTTTCCCCAGTAGTATAGTATAAGCCTAATAGTAGTTTAAAAATACACATATGTCTTATGACAAAGGGCCATTTAATGGCATTGAATATGGGAACAATTACATTTCTTTTTGTCTTTGCAGCCTTTTGTGATTATGTAACTGACAGTGTGACTGGATGAATTGTGTAGCTCTACTGTAGTTTCATCCAGCTGTTTTATCCTGGTAAATTATGACATTCATGCAAAAATAATTGCACTCAGCTCAATTAATAGAAATGTAATAACTGTGAGAGCATATAAGAACAAACATATTGTTTTCACAGTGAATAAATAGTTTGTCCAAAGGTTTGACTTGTGCAGAATATCAGAAATCATATACTTAATCAAGTGTAGATTTTTATATAATGATTGGATTAAAGACTAAACAAATGATGAATTAAGAACTTCTGGATGACATTGCATGTGTCAGGGGTTGCAGAACCTGATGCATGTGAAGCTTTCATATGAAATTGATCCAGTTTGTTTCAGGATGGTTAGATATTTTCCACACAGACAACAGTTCATCTTATTTTTGTTTGTCTATTTGAGTTACCTGAGGTGTGCTTGACATTTCATTCTTCTGATACAGCCAGTGCCAGTCCTAAAATAATAAAGTAAGGATCTTCATCGAGGAAACTTCAAGGCTGTAATCTGGCCTTTGAAGCTCACCCGAGCATCTGCGTCAAGTTATAAATAACATCAAGTGCTAATAGACCTGTTTATTCTGTCAGCTAAAATAGATGTGAGCAGATGCACGATTATGCCACTGTTCTCAGACTAGAACATCTTCTCATACTTTATTTAACGACATAATGGTCACGGACTGCAGACGAACATGCTGTATGTTCTGCTAAAAAAGATTCAAAGAACTAGTTATTTAACTGGCTGTTCCCTTCTAAATATAGCGGACGGAGTCGTTTTAGGGGAAGGTCAGGTTTTTGTTTGTTTGGGGTCTGGTAGAAATTCAACAGTTTGCTCATAGAGGCCTGAACAGAGGTGAACGTTTTGCTCTCTCCACTCAGGAGGTCACCCTGCTTCACCTGCACCTTTAGGCCATGCACACAGCATAATCACAGCTGCTCATCTCCACCGTTTTTGGACGAGCTGTCTATTACATACATATACAGATCTTTATGTATTCATAGAGTTGGTCCAGTTGTTCATGTTCTCCGCAGTCACTTGTTGTCAGTTGTAATGGTCAGTTGTAATGGTTTTAGTCCTGACAAGATCTTGGCCTTGTTTCATCAACCCATCTGACCTTGTCTGTTGGAATAATGGCTCTTTCATGAGTTTGTTTTAGCTCCTCTTGTCCTGAATTCCGAAACAGTCCGGCTCTGGCTCACGGCCACACTCTCCTCTGATTAATGCTCTCTCTTTATTGTTGAATAATTGCACTTGCAAGTTATTAGACTGTGATGTTCAGCTCAGAAGTTAAGTTCACACAGCTCGCCGCTGCCTCACAGTTTTGTTCATTTTTTATTAATTTTTTTTAAAACCAAATAATTTTTAGTCTTTTTTTGTACACATTTTCCATACAACTGTAGTTAGTGTTGCTGATGTGGTATCAGCTGATGTTTGCATGTC
Organism: Coranthus polyacanthus; assembly: GCA_037367275.1. NCBI lineage: Eukaryota > Metazoa > Chordata > Actinopteri > Kurtiformes > Apogonidae > Coranthus > Coranthus polyacanthus. Next base: position 900,794 of record JAPQRN010000003.1, on the reverse strand, counting down.
TGTTGGATTAAGTCCTTATCTCATTTGAACTCTGTTAAAGTCGTCAGCCGTGGCTTGTATATCAGCTGATGCCATCATTTCTGTTTGCTTAATTTCAATAAGATAAAATTGTGCTTAACTGAATAGACATCTCTGTTTTGCTGTTGGCTTGGCTCTACAGAGTTATATTCAAGAGTTCTTATGGTCCGCGTTGTCAACGTTTGTGCTTTGACGGCTTCATGCACACTGTACATTGTCATGTTGGTTGTATACAGTCGGCCTTATGTATTTGTACACATTCCTGTCCCACTAATGAGCTAGTTCACATCATCAGCCAGAGTGTGTGCGTTTTCTCAGTGGTAGAATAGAACTACATTCACTCAAGTACAATTTGAGCTACTTTACTTGAGTATTTCCATTTTCTGCTACTTTATACTCATATACTCCTTTTTAAATTATAGATTAAGCTAACAGTACATAGAACAATTAAAATGAGCCCAGCCATTGTCAGCTGCAACATCAAAGATAAACATTAATGCTAATTAATTATAATCCAGTAAAAGTGACAAGTACTGTACAAACATTCTGTACTCAAAAGAAGTACGGATACCAAAAATTAGGACGGATTCAACTTCATTAGAACAGTAAAATGAAAAAACTACAAGCTCTGACCTGTACTTTGAAATGTAGGGTCAAAGTAAAAAGTATTCCTATATTTCTAATGTTTGTTTTGTCTTGTTACATCTTTTATTGTCTTTTGTCTGTGTTTTTGTTCCATCCATGGAGGTTGAAATCAGTCTTGATGTGAGGAAAGCACTATGATGCAAAATGAAAAGAACCGATAATCAAAAGTAATGAGGCTGTCTTGAAAACGGTGGGAGTAGAACATGCAGATATTTGTCTTAAAATGTAGGGAAAAAAGGAAAAAGTCATCAGTAAAAATCAATACTGAAGTAAAGTACAGATACCTGAAATTTACTGAAGTACAGTAATGAAGTATTTGCACTTTGTTACTTCCCACCTCAGTCATGTACGTTATTCTGAAATGAGCAAGTTTGCACTTTTGGTACATTAAGTATATTTTGATGCTTAAACCTGAGTAAAGTTTTGAACATAGGACCTTTACATGTAACCGAGAATTTATTTCTTTTTTGCTCTTTAAATTTAACAAAGGATTCATCTCATCTATTCCAGAGTGAGACATATTCAGCAGCTTTTATTTTGTCAGACAAATGGACCTTTTGCTCAAGGCAGTACTTGAATTTGAGTGTAAATGGCTGTTGTTATAGTTAGTTTTAGTGGCGAGTCTAATTTGATTAAATTAGCATGTTGTTAACTATTTGTCTCGGTCGCCATGTACTTTTCAATGATGGTTTTTGAATGGATCGTTTTAATGACTGATGAGTGACTCTGTGGTGTTCTGCAGTCATGCAAAACTGATTGAGCCTCTATTGAATCATTTGTGAAATCATTACAGAAAGTCACCGTTTACCTTCTCAATTCAGTCTAGGGCTCTCCTTCAACATTGTGTGGTCTGAGTATGTTACCCACTATGGTCTCATTCTTTCCCGTACTTGTCGTTTTATCCCTGCTGACCCCTAGTGATGTGCTAAAATACTACGTCCTACATCTCCTGCCGGGGAATATGTAGCAATACACCATTCTGTGTGTATTTTTCCTCCCCCAGTTACGCTGTGATTGCGTTTGGCTGCGCCAGCTGCCCCAAGATCACCTGTGGGCGCGAGGGCTGCGGGACAGAGTTCTGCTACCACTGCAAACAGCTGTGGCATCCCAACCAGACATGTGACACGGCGCGACAACAAAGAGCCCAGAACCTGCGGCTGAGGAGTTTCAGGTCCTCCTCCCTCAGCTACAGTCAAGAGAGTGGAGCTGCAGGTAACATTCAGACAAATACCTGCACGTAAACCTGACCAGTACTGTGGAATTCACACACACTGAGAAATGACAGTTTCTACTGTAGTTAAGGTCAAGTAACACAAATGTACAGATACCCTTAAATATATGTACCGTATATAGTAGAAGTACATGATCTGGACATCTTGCTATTCTTAAAAAAAGTCTTAGGCCTTAGAAATCATAGCATTACATTTGAATTTGTGTGGTCTTTAATCCTCCCACTGAACTTAATACTGTCTTTTTACCGCATACTTAGCTGTTTGTAAAATGTAGATTGAACTACCGTATTCCTACATAAAACCTGCTTCTGCACCTACTTATCTTTATATCAACCTGCAAAGCTTCAATAACATAAAGATGATTTGCCACAAGACTTAAATGTGGTTAAAACGATTTGGAAACGGTGAAAAAAAAAGCATTAAATGTGAGTGTTTGATACCTTGTGTTAATAAAACCCAAAAATAGTCCCTGTTAAATGCTTGACTGAACCTCCCGCAGGTGATGACATCAAGCCGTGTCCTCGCTGCGCCGCCTACATCATCAAGATGAACGACGGCAGCTGTAACCACATGACTTGTGCCGTCTGCGGCTGTGAGTTCTGCTGGCTCTGCATGAAGGAAATCTCTGACTTACACTACCTGAGGTAAGAAAAACCTCCAGCCAACAAATGGCATCAAACATTTTTTTTCCATCCACTGGTTTTGATCTTGCATGAATTTTCAGTTTTGTTTTCATGGGTTTCCATTTCTTTGCTTGCTTTTACGGTAATTTTTCACCATCACACGATGTATGTTGACATGTTGCACAATCCTACTTTCAGTATGTCAGTATTTTTTACTTTCACACATATCTTAAAGGTTTAGTGTGTGTGATTAATGGGAATTAAGAAGATCTAATTGCAGAAATGGAATATAATATATAATCCTTCAACAATAAGAATCATTGTGTTTTCATGAGCTCAGAACGAGTGGTTCAGATGTACAGAGGTAGCGGTCGCCTCCATGTTGCACCACCATGTTTCTACAGTAGCTCAGAACAATCTTCCTCCTCTGAGTTTTTACTTTTGTAGCAGGTGGCATCCAGCATTATAGTGTAAACTTCTATGTTTGTGTGTGCACCAGAGTTATTATCCGCTTAACTAAAATGCCAAGAACAGACTAAACAAACACTGGCTCTAACGATCATTGGCACTGAGCCTTTAAGCCTTAGTTTCAGTTTCATAGTAACCACACACTCACACATGGGGTTTTCTGTTTTCCCTGATGAGCTGTTTCCGTCATCTTCCATCTGTCCTTTCAGTCCGTCAGGCTGCACCTTCTGGGGGAAGAAACCCTGGAGCAGGAAGAAGAAGATCCTGTGGCAGCTCGGCACGTTGGTTGGCGCTCCGGTGGGCATCGCTCTCATTGCTGGCATTGCCATCCCTGCGATGATCATTGGCATCCCCGTTTATGTGGGAAGAAAGGTGAGAGCCACCAGCAGAAAATAAAAGACAATGTAGCTTTTTAAAAAATGCTGTTATCAGGTCTTAGATCAGGTCTGAGAGAACACAGTTTAACCGTCTCTCCAGTTAATCCTGCTGCAGCCTGGTGTGAGTACAGTGATACAGCTGCCTGTAATGTGATTCAAGTGTTCAGAGTAATTAACAGAGATGATTCGCCTCCTCAGATCCATAATCGCTACGAGGGCAAGGACATCTCCAAACACAAGAGGAACTTGGTGATAGCTGGTGGTGTGACGCTGTCTGTGATCGTGTCGCCTGTGGTAGCAGCAGTCACTGTCGGTAAGACACCGTGTGTTCTCTGTTGCCCTTTCAGCGCACGTGTCTTGACCTAACCCTAACCCTTGAAATGTACAAAAGGGTTTCTCTGGTGGACCATCAGTCACAAGTACAGACACCTTTTCCTGAAAAGTTTTCATTTTCAAAATACATTAAAAATTCAAATATGTAAAATATATTGTTAATTCACTTGAACCTTTATTTAACAGACAAAAATACAAAGAAAAGGTTTTCAGTGTTTTCACTGACCAACTCAGGGGTTTCCCTACTGTTAGATAGAAGGGTTAGGTGCAGCATCCAAGCCTTTCTGGGCAACATCTAATCCACAGTAATGTCAAACCAATGTGGCGAGCATCAAAACAATTGAAATGACTTTTTCCAGATCCAATAGTTGGACTTGGTCCCCACTTGACTTTTGTTTTTAAGCTTTTTGTTGTCTGTTTCCACATTTTTCTACACAGATATGGAAATGATGGTAGTAATAATCATCTAAAATGTGAAACTACGTGTGATTTTTATTTTTTATTTTTTTATTGAAAAATGTAACCCTTTTCTCATGACATGACTCCCAAAGTCTTTCACAATCATATGATGTAATACCGTATTTTCCACACTATAAGGCGCATTGGATTATAAGGCGCACCTTCAATGAATGGCCTATTTTAATACTGTTTTCATATATAGGGCGCACCGCATTATAAGGCACATAGAATAGAAACTTCCGTACCATTGATTCATTAATGTTGAATTCTCTCGCTGCTGCTCTATTCC
>JAPQRN010000003.1:883762-896250 GCA_037367275.1 Coranthus polyacanthus | reverse complement strand
CATCGGATTATAAGGCGCCCTGTCGGTTTTTGAGAAAATTAAAGGCTTTTAGGTGCGCCTTATAGTGCGGAAAATACAGTAGTCTAAAAATATGTGAAAATGAATGCACTGTTTCTAGTCAAATAATATCACATTTTCTTGGGGGATGACCTTGAAATCACACAACCTCTGAAACACAACCACAGCACCTACGCCTTCCAGAAACCCTGGGAAAACCTTGTCTTAATTGTAGTTTGTACAGTAAATATAAATACATTTAGATTCAACACGCTCAAGTTGGGACAGAGACATGTTCACCACTGTGTTACATCTTCTCCTTTTATCACACTTTTTAATCATTTGTGAACTGAGGACCCCAGTGGTTGCACTTTGGAATGTTTGTCTGTTCTTGTTGATTACAAGACTTGAGCTGCTCAACAGTCTGTTGTGGCTGTGGTCATCAAAATTCAATCTATGTCTTCACATGGACATGGTCAGACATGTGGACACCATCACAGATGCTGCTTTTACACTTTTCACTGAAAACAGTGTGGATGGTCGTTGGTCAGTGAAAACACTGAAAAACTTTCTTAAAAATTCAAATGGTTCAAGTGAATTAACAAGTCACAGATTTTAGTTTTTATTGCATTTTAGAAATAGCTCAAGTTTTCTGGACATGAGGTTTGTGCAACAAAAAGCTGACATTAGCTTTTTAAATTGACCCAAAAACATGCTTTCACAACCTGTTACTGTTTTGATCTGTCCAATGAAGATGGATATTTGACATTTCTCAGAATGTTTGAAAAGTATCAAACCATATTATTTCCAGGAAACATATTCTGAATGTGTTGACATCATTTTCTGCAGGAATCGGCGTTCCCATCATGCTCGCTTACGTCTACGGAGTCGTCCCGATCTCACTGTGCCGCAGCGGTGGCTGTGGCGTGTCCGCTGGAAACGGCAAAGGGGTGCGAATCGAGTTTGATGACGAAAACGACAACATAGGGAGCGGAGCCGCGGCCGCAGGTGAGTCTCACGTTGTGACTGATTGACTGTGACCGCTTTGTAAATGAACAACGCAGTGAAACACATACTACAAGGAAATACCAAAGAAAAGGCACACGTTTTGGTTTTGTTTTTTTTTTGTTTTTTTTGTCCTTTCACATCTTTTATGAAGTTTTTGTGTTTTTGCATCTTTTGCGAGGTTTCCGTCCTGTTGCGCCTTTCATGTCATTTGCATCTACATCCGTTTGGCTTGTTTCATCTTTGCCTTTGCCGTCTTGTTGCTTCTTGTACGTCCTTTTTGTCTTGTTTCGTCTTTTACGTTTTCATGTTGCGTCTTTTATATCTTGTTCTCGATATCTCTTCACATAATGTTATTAAATGTTTATTCACAACTGCAGTCGTCACTCTCCTCATCCCTCGTATTTTACATACATAATGTATACTGTCCTCGAGACCGGCTGATCTGTTGTTATTATCTTAGATCTGAACATATTGTGAAGATTTTCACTGTATGTCAGTATTTGTGTATTTGTGAGCAGGCGGGTGCGTTCGTCATGCAGACATACGGCAGCATCTGTCGGTCTATTATTCATAGCTATAAAGTGTCACAACAAGTGTTTGAGGTATGATACAGTGTGAAATGACTGGCGCGTCTCTTTCTTTTTTTTCTCGCTGTCAGCATGTGTCTGTTATTGTCAGACTGACGGCTGTGTGAGGTCGCCGGGCTCTCTGCAGCTTCCCAGGAGGCTTTGAGGGAGACAGATTGTGTTTCTCACAGCTCGTGTCAACACTGTGAATGATAATTACGAATCCCAACGACAGCAGAGGCTTTGACCTTTCCAGGAACGTAAGGCGTGAGACGTGATGACTCTTATTCACACGTTGCAAGTCATCAGCCTGTTTCTAGCCTGGAAGAGTCAGTAAAGTCAGTGATTGAACTTAGAAGTCAAAAGCATAAAAGCATTTGCACAGATTCCCCCTAAAACAGCCAAATCCAGTTTCCCCATAAGAAAATAATAAACAACTGCACTTAATTGACAACAAAGACGTGTTCCCATATTTCCGACAGGATGTGGGTGAGTGTAATGTTACCAGCTGGATCAAGGTCCCATGTGTTGTTGCTCTGATTGGTTTTGGTCTGTCCAGTACAGAGGCCTGTTGATAAGGCCTCTTGGAAATCAAAACTCAAGTGAGAGATGTCAGACTAATTCTGAAATGAGATTTGTTCTGGCAGTGAAAGGCTAATGTACACTGTGTTTGTTTTACTGATGAGAGGAAGAGCCTGTTAACGCTGAGTTTGTTTTCAGCAGCATATGCTTAAAATAAAGTTGTCATTTTTCTAGATCTGCAGTTTATCTATTCAAGATAATATTACAAAATAATGTGGAAACGGCAGTAAAAATGTTCAGAAACGTTCACTTAGGCACAAATTCTGGTTTCTTGTGACTCATAGAAAAGGCCTGTTACGAATTGGGTTTGCAATGGTTGTCATTTTGAAAAAGTGTGTTCCTAGAAAAAAGTATGAGAAACCCTGAAGGAAATAATAAAAGGTAATTCAGTAAAATGATTCCAGCCATTAAAATACAAAACACATGAATCAACTAACATAGAAACAATTAGAAGTAAAATGTGAACGCATGCAAGACATACAATGCCCCAAAGATAAAAATGAAGTGAGTTTTGAAAAATTTCTGCGGAGACTCAACTCCAGTTTGTCTGTAACTTGATCAAACAATACCCTTTGTTCTTTGTCCTTAGATACGACCTCGGTGGCAGAGACGCGGCTCAACAACCCCAGCCTTGGAGACGGAGCCAGTGTAGGAGGTTTAACAGGCCTGAGCCTCAGCGTCAGCGGCAGCCACATGGAGCGATGTGGCGTGAGCTCCACTCAGAGGGACAACATGAGCGATAACGCCAGCACCACGGCTCTCGCTGGAACCAGCATCACCGGCAGCCTGTCTGGGAGCTGCTACAACAGGTATTAGACTGAACCTGGACAGTGTCTGCACTGCTGAAGATGAATGAAGCACCACGATGGCCCTGATTTGCAACAAAATGATGCCTTTATCTGAAAAAACTAGTCATTTCCTGCTGTCTTAATGAATTACATAAATTGTGTTAATCTAAAAATCTGGATAGAATGAAAGTAGGATTGTTTTAGAACATCTAATCATAAGTCATAAATCTGACAAACAGCAGCTCACCGAGTGCTGTATGTTGTCATTTTCAGGATGGAGGTGCAGGCTGACGTCCAGAAGGAGCGCTGTAGTCTGAGTGGAGAGTCGGCCACTGTCAGTCTGGGGACAATCAGTGACAACGCGAGTACAAAAGCCATGGCAGGATCCATCCTCAACGCCTACATGTCTCTGGAAAGGTAAATGATCACCAAACAGCAGGGGTTGTGTTTATTTTTCTTCTCCATGTCTGCAATTAGATCATCTAAATCTGGACCTTTTGAACTGCAGACTTACAATTATTACAATTATGATTGTGATTGAGTTAATTATTTACATATTCATATTAGAAGCATTCACTTTTTATTAACTTTTTGCTTTTTTTTAACTTTGTCATATCCATAAACATTTTGGATTTTCAAATGTGAAACTTACATGAACCATATTTATGGAAATGCACCTGTTGATGGGTATAATATACAGAGCAAAAAACACACGTTATGTGTATATTTAAATAATACCACATGAGCTTAAAAACTGCTATAAAAAATGAAATGTTTATTAAATAACACTGAACAGAATTTTTTGGCAGTGAAGTGTAGTCTGTACATATCAGGGATAGTACGACCACCTTCAGCATTATGCGCAGTCTCACATCCCACACCGTCTGGGCATTGATCCTGAGATTATGACGCCCGGGGATCTCTGTCACAGTCTGTGGAGCAGGTCTGAAACGATCATGTAAAAGCAACAGTTGGATACGATGGTCCTGGATCACTGTTGTCGCACGTGGTCGGCCACTCCCAGGACCTTCACCGGTTGCCTGAATCCTATTCCAAAGGGTTAGATATGGTTGACTGGGTCGTGCCTACAGCCTGTCTCTCTGTCTCATTCCAGCCATCAGCAGTAGGTCTTGTGCTACCTGTGGCATCTTCAGTTCATATCACAAACACATGAATTTGGCTCCATTTTTTCTGTCCCAGACTGTGAGTGAACAAACAAACATGATCCACTCCCTTGTCATTTAGCCAGAAACAACCAACTCACCGTATCATTACTATTGTCACTAGCATGTTTTTTCCACTTGAGAACACATTTATCGTGGTGAAAAACTAACAGAACAGAAATAGATCAAGTATTCATCACTTACCTGATTAGTCTACTTCAGTAAACAAAGGGGAGGACTTCAAAATTGTGCGTTTTTTATGTTGCTCAGTATATATGGCTAATATAAAAAATATTATTTTTCAGAGACGGCAGTCTGGAGGTGCAGGCCGATGTGGAGTGTAAACCTGAGAATGTGAGACGAGGCAGCGTCAGTAGCAGTCTGGATGAAGCCAGCTACAGCAGCAGCTCTGCAGCCCTGAAAGGTGCTACCGGAGGCACATGCCCATGTCCCTCCACCTGCTGCTGCGTGCAGCACGATGCCAACTACTGCCTGTCTTCCCCGTGGTCAAAGGAAGCCTCCACCTCAGGGACGCAGCAGAAGAGCAAAGGAAAGCTGTGGAAAAGAGCCAGCAGCAAAGGAGAAGCAAAGACGAACGAGACGCGAGGAGACATGGACGCTCAGCTCCTGGAGCAGCGCAGCACCAACTCCTCTGAGTTTGACTCGCCGTCCCTGAGCGGCAGCCTGCCCTCAGTGGCAGACTCTCACTGTAGCCACTTCTCATCAGAGCTCAGCTGCTCTGAGCCTGAAACCTCAAGACCGGCACACCCACTGTCCTCCTGTCTGGTAGACCCCCATTCCAACTCCACCTTCAGTGAAGTCACTCCCATGCCCGAGGTGGAGCACGACCGCCTGGAGCATTATCCATCTCAGACGAGCCACGCAGCCTTCACTCACCGCATGCTGTCTTCATCCCCACCGGCTTCACCGAAAGAAGGAAGCAGCGGAACGTTCCTGTACATCACAGAGGAGAGTGGAGGCGACGTTACCAATAGAGAGCCCCAAAAGGAGGAGGACGAGGACGAGGAGGAAGAGGAAGACGACAACGACACAAAGGAGAGAACCAACTACATCACCGAGCAGCCTGTAAGCGCGACGAGGAAACGTTGTATACAAACAGATATTTAAAGGAAACCAGGCTCAAGCTGGTGATCAGGGTTTAAGGCTATAAGTTCAAGTCTAATTGTAATGTTAATCTGCTGTGGAGGCAGAAACCTAACGTGAATGTCAGTGTAAACAGTTTGAGAAGTTGGGGAGAGATTTGTGAACAAACAGGAGCAGCGCTAAGTCAAAGCAGATCGGTTCTGTTCTGTAAGGACAGGACACAAAGTGGTGTTGACCAGAAGGTTCAGTAAGGCTTCTAGTACGTTGAGTTGAACGTTCGTGAGCAGGTTTAAAGCAAGGTTATCGGCGCGTTGAGAGTCTGAATTTTTTTTCAGTGTGAACGTATGAATGATATTTGCTACGTCCTAAAACCATTTGAACCCTTTTTTGAGCTGCTATTGTTCTAAAAAGCCTAAACCTAATCTCCCTTCTGCAAACGTGGTTTTCGTTTGGGATTTGCATGAATCAGGGCTGGAAGCGTCATCACTGTGCTCCACCGCCGTGCCACCACTTCATTTTTCTGTGACTTCGTCGTGACATGACATGAAACGTGGCGGCTGAAGGATTGTCAAACCTTCAGTCGTACATGGAAACCTGAGAGGGACCAGTCCACACGGCAGCAGCACGTTTTATTTACCATGTTCATCTATAAGACAAAGGATTATTGCTGGTCATTCCATGGTGACTCACCAAGGCTCTCACAGTTCATGTCATGGATCTTCTAGAAGAAATTCATGTGAAAAGTTGTTTTAAATTCATGTTCCCTAAAGATAATGCACAACTTGAATTCTTTTAAATAGTTGTTGCTGAAAGTTTACAGTGATCAATGAAAACCTTCAATTTTCAAAAATGAACACGTCCATTATTTTTCACTTGCAACCAAAATGTGATTCTGTGTAGTTTAATTTACCTTCAAAGCTGAAAACACACGTTTTAAGATATTTTGACAACGTATTTTCAAGGATTATTTAGATTTGCTTGAAACTTCTTTTTGTTTTTTTTATGGGAACGTGTTGTTCATTAAGTTCAAAAGATATTTTAGTCTTTCATCATTGAATAATGTAATCATTTCTACCATGGGATTCGTTGGATATTTGTGCGAGTGGCACCCATAGTGAAAACTGAAGGAGATTTACATTTTTGAAAATTACAGATTTTTCTTTTGGGTAAAAAACTCATGTATTTTCGTTCATTCATTTACAACAACTATTTAACAGAATTCAAGTTGTTCATGATCCTGAGAGTTTCTTGGATGTTCAGTCAAAAATGATGAAAAGGGTCAAATCACAAAGTTTTTTTTCCCCAAAAATCCATGACATGAACTGGAGAAAGTTCCACATTTCTGCATGAGTTGTCATGGAATGAGCCTTGTTGCTTCTGTTTAAAATGTGACACCTGTGGTTGTTTTTGCGTTTAGTTTTTTTTTTTTTTTGTGCTATGTTTTTTGCTCATTTTTATTTTCCATTTTGGGAAAGTTGGTTTTAATGTCGAAGCCCTGTGTTGGGTCCAAACTTTAAAGTGTATTCGGTGGAAATTGTGTCTACAAAGGACTCAAACGGTGGTCCTTTTACTCCTTTTTTATGATTATTATTATTGTAGATTAAAATAATTAATCAAGCATGTCCTTAAACAAAAGAGCTGCCACCTCACGTCAGTTTCGTCCTCACTGGCCTCGGTCTGCACTGGAAACCAAAACAGAAAACACACACTAAAAAACAGGAATAGCTTGTGGTTGCACCTGTGTAATGTAGCCTTTTTGTAACTGCAGTTTGAAGAAAGGGAATCAAGTTATTCCTTCGACACACAAATGCAAACCCAGTTTTTGATTTGAAACTGTAGCATTCCTTACAAATTTATGGTACAGTTTATATGACTTGTTTGGTCAGAATCACAAAAACTTCAACCAAACAATGTTGAATATTCGCAGTAAGAAAATCAAGCTTTCGAGTAACTTCACTTAAACAGAATATATGAGGAATCAAGGGAAAAATCTGTTCATTATAGCAAAAAGAAGCTCTGATTAACCTCAAGTTGTGCAATGAGACTCTCCTCTGGTATTAATATGCTAATATTTAAGCATATACTGTGCGTCTTTCAGAGATTCATTATAGTTAGTGTTACTTTTTTTTTTTTTATTCTCCAAATCAACATATAATTTGGATTCAGAGTTTTGGATGTATTTGTGTCGTGAAATTTTCTTTTCTTGAATCCTCGGAAATTATTGATGCAAATAATTTTATATTTGTCTGAACCCACAGTGCCTTTTCAGGAAAATGTGTTTTTCTCCTTCTTCCTCATTGTGTAAATGACAAACATTTAAAACATATGAAGTTCCGTTTGCTTCATAAAATGTTCTCCCCGTCACAACTGTAGCTGGTTTAACATAACCAAAGACTGCTCTCAGACCACAACGCGTACAGCTGGTCTCAGCAGACCATACATCCTACAGCAGATGCAACATTGGATTAAGGCAATAAAGAGTTTAAACCCAACCAACCAAAAAGTGTACAAGAGTTTGAGACATTTTAGGAGGAATGATGTTAAAAATGCTTCCCTAAAGTAGCCAAAGTCTGAAGGCCGTAGACTCGATTTTACTTTTCAACTTTACAATAATGATTTTTTTGAATCCAAAGCATCAATCCTTCATTCTCCGTGGTGTTGAGCCTCCGCAGTAAGTCTCAGTCTGACCACGGGTTGTCTGTTGTGGAGTCGACCGACCGAGCTCAGCACGAGGAACGTGGTGGAGACTGAAGGAGCGTTTTGGTGAAACCTCAGCACCTCCAGCTGCAGGAGAGTCCCACTCTGTTGATAGTCCATTTGAAAAAGAAAAAGAAAAGTCTGTTCAAATCCTGTGAGTTTTCTACTCTTCAAAGACTAATGCCAGGTCTATTTTCTAAGCTTATGATCTATGAAAAAGTATATATTTCCTAATGATTTGCTTTATAATGTGCATGTAGATGCATATCCTTAAACAATAAAATTCTCAATCAATTTGCTTGTATTGTTGTTATTATTATGCAGGTTGATATTCACACATGGTTCTACCATAAATAACTGCTGTTGAATCATAAAACAGCTCAGTTCTGACCAAACACACAGTAACACCCTATTGTAAATGGTTAAATGCTTATTTTTCTCTTGTGCAACAAAAAGGAGACGCTACATGATCACATTGGTTGTAAATTGGCCCCAACAGCTGTTTCACTGCACCCCTAGGTGGCGCTGCAGTAAACAACATGGCATTTTTGTAATTCTCTTGAAAATAAATTTGGACAAGAGTAAAAATTCTTTCATCATTTTAGTCTCTCAAATCATCTCCATCTCTGCTTTGTTGGTCTTTTTCTCTCATGTTCGACATCTCTCATGACTCCAGATCATCTATGGATGTTTCTGATGATGAGTTATTAGAGAAATGTCTACTTAAATCTGTTTCAATTTGATAAGACATTGGTTTGGAAGGTATTTGACTCTCAGTCTCTGTAACCCAGGTATCAATTTATTATTATTCATCCCGTTTGTCAAAATGTCCTGGGCTTTGACTCTTTTTAGTGTCTGTACATCTTTTGAAGCATGTTTTCTACACTAGCTCAGTGTGAAGGTGTTTGACTCTCAGTCCAAAGGTCCAGGGTTCTCGTCTGCTCTTCGTATTCTACAACCAATCCATACGTTTTGTTGGAAGATTTGATCACACGTGCAGTTTATCCAATGTAATGAAGTCCGTAAACTCAGACACAAATGTACATTTCCTCATTTGCATTGCAGTTTATTATTTACATTTGCATTCAAGCTATTTACATACAGTACATGCTTTTCCATTCAAGGCAGCAACATTTAAGCATCAAGTGTTTTCATTGTAGTCGAGTTGAGTTTTATGCCTTAAACACAGAAAATGGGTAATAAAGTAAGATTGGAAACAACATATTAAAATTACAAAATACATTCGGAATGAAAGTTGTGGCACATTGTGCTGTTTGTGCTGTACAACAATGTACATGTATGAATGTGTTGGGTTTAAAGTGAGTATGTAAAAAGCAGAGATAGGACAGATTCAAAGCAGACAGAAGTCGCAACGTTCGCTACTAATTCAATCAAAGTAACATGAACTGCTATAACAACATATAAGTGATTACATTACTGGTTTGCACATTGAAGAGAAGAGGTCTGTTAGTATTTCACCTCTTATCGAAACCCATGCTGTCTTTAATTGTGTTGGAAGAGACTGCAACGCATGGCGCCCAGTTACAATGAGCAGCAACAACCAGCAGAGAGCAATACACATTTGTAGTAATTAAAAAAGAATAGATTTAAATTCAGGAAAATCCTATAAACTTCATAAAACTCAAAATTCCCTCATCAGAAACTCAACATACTTCCTTCAAACAAAATACATGTCTTTCAGATAGCTCGTGATCTTGGTGACGAACAACGGCAAGATCTCAAAACTAAAGAAATAAATCCAAGGTGTGTTTTTGTGGTTGAGTAAGTAAGGCTTAGGTTCACAACCTCCACGTCCCAAAAAAATTCACTGTGTCGGAAGCAGAAGCTCTGACTGTGACTCCTAGTGCCGGAAACCAGGCTGTATGAGATCATCACACTGCTCTGCTCACGTTAGTTTGTATATTATCAAACCGATCCTTTCTGGATCAGACGTCATATCAGACACGTTAGGGCTTTTTGAGTCAATTCTCGAGACGCTGGATGTTAGTGGACCTCCTACTACTACTAACTACTACTACTTAGTTCCCTGTTGCAGCTGGTATTGTTAGGATGGATGCATAAAAAGACTGAATACTATTGTGTCAAACTTAAATAATTTACAACTTTAAACAAACACACACACACACAGTCAGTTTGGTTACATTCAAGATTGGACCTGAGACCTAAGTCTTTACAGTACATTATTAACCTGTAACCTCAGCAGCAGAATATTCACCTAAAACCGGTCAAGTAACACTGACTTTAGCGCTCACCTCTGGACAGTCGAACTGTACTGAGTGATCATGATATCATTTTAACTTCCTGTTACACCAGAGGACACAGGGCTGTCGAGGAGGCTCCTGGATCTGGATTCATTCAGACTACAAAAATAGTCTAAAATGTCTTAAAGCTGCTCTTAAAACTGCGATCATGATGATGATGATGACGATGATGATGACGGTGGTTTGTAGTGAGCCGTTGGCTTGTCTTCCTAAATTAAATGCAGCTTTGATGATAATACGTGTAAACACATTCACAGATTGATGTGAAATAGCTGATTCTTACCAGATTCAATCATTTTGGGCCTCTTTTATACAACGAAACCTGCATCTCAAACATGCTACATTTCTGTGAATGCTCTGTGAATCAGGCTGTAACCAAACAACACCATCTGTAAAATTAAAATATATTATATTGGCGTATTTCATCCTAACTGTGGTAGAAATCTCGTTAAGGCACACATACTCATGTTACCTCCTCATATAACAGCGCTCTACAGCCTGTTACTGTATATACAGCACATTATATTAAAATATGAATGAGTTGTAGTGCAAGCAAGTCGTGAGTACCTTGGCAGCCTATTTTTTTTTCAAATGAAGCTGCCCTTTATGTCCGGTCGTGTACTCGAAGGGTTTAGGTGTGGTTTGCACACACTGCAGATGGTGCAGAGCTGAAAAGCTGGTCATTGAAGGAGCTCTCCCAGGAGAAAACGTCACTCATGTCCATTATTTGTACATTTTGCCTTTCTTCCTGCAGTTGACGGCTTTTAAAGTCTTTTTTTTTCTTCAGAGCTGCTACAGTACACCTGGTTCAGAACCTCCATGTTGCTCCACAAACACTCATCAGACCTGGAGGTATAAAGAAAATGGAAATATCTATATCCATAGGCTATAATGTACAGAATATACTTCTATATGCAAATATACTACACTTGCAAAACATAACAAAATAAAACATAGCATATTCACATGGTGCTGTGGTAGAAATCTGAAATAACGAGCGTGGAACCAGACTTTGTCTTTGTGCGGAGAGGGTCAATAAACACAACTGTACAGACAACACCTATTGCACTGTCCGTCCTGGAAGAGGGATCCGTCCTCTGCGGCTCTTCCTGAGCTTTTACCTTTTTCCACAGATGTGTTTTTTGGGCATCTTACATACAGGCTATATAGTTCTCAGTCTGATACAGTGGATAGGGAGGCTGAGAAATGAATAAGATGGTGCCTCTTCCCATAACACCCAAGGACACATCTGTGAGAGTTAATTTCACAGGCATATCTCATGAGTGGAATGTGTTTTTCTATCACACAACAAACTGTTTGCCTCCTCCACAATCAGCGGCACCTGGCCCAATGCGACAGTGGATCGCCTGGACGGACGGTCTGCTGTGATTGGTTGTTACGTTGTTAGGCAACAGGAGGGACGGACTGCTGTTTATCACTAAGGCTGACGTCGAACGATGAAACACCAATCAAATATCAAACATCGCCCAATTTCTGCCACTACATTTCACAGGAAAATATTGTACCTTTTACATCACTCCATTTATCTGATGGTTTCGTCACATCATTATTTTTCAGATTAAGATTTTAACATACAAACTGTGTGAGGAGTTTGTGAAATATTGTGCAATGCTTTGTTAGAGATTGAACTGTATATAAGGAGAGTTGAAATGCTTGGCTGACTGGATGAAAGTTCATTAGAAACTATTGCTGATAATGGTTTATGTCATTTTTATACAAAATACACACATTTCATGGTTCTAGTTTTTAAATGTGTGAAATTGCTGCTTTTCCTTTCAGCCGTTGTGCTTTCAGTCAAGGTTGTAAAAATCACAATTCAGAGGTTTGTGAAATGTACTGAAGCGCCTTGTCATCAGCAAAGGAAAGCAGACAAAACTTAGCCAAGTCCACAACTGACCTGCATGGTTACACTGTATGGACATGAAGCCAACTATTATACCCATTAAAGAGTTACCAACATAGGACATATCCTGAAGAAGCTAAACGTCTCTCTGTGTGTGTCTTCATAGTCTATGTAGTGTATTTTTGTACTGCACACGTAGGTAGTACACATGGTAGCATCTAATGAACTAATCACAGCAGAGTGGAGCATCTGTCCAGATGATCCATTCTAGTATCAGTATTCTTTACCCTCACTTTACATACAAACAACACTCAGTTGATGCCGGAGAGCAATGAAGCAGCCCGTAGTGGGTTAAAGGGGACACATTGTACCTATTTTAACAAGTTAATGATAGTCTCACATGTCTCCATGTCTATGTAAAGTTTCAGCTCAAACAT
>JAPQRN010000003.1:856522-867501 GCA_037367275.1 Coranthus polyacanthus | reverse complement strand
GTCTGCAACGCATGCACGCTGGATTGGATGCACCTTGTCTCTCCTAGTCTCATTTTCCTTGTGTGTCTCGGTCGTGTATGTGTGTGTGTGTGTGTGTGTGTCACCCTCTGCGTGAACATTGTGCCGTGTCTACTTGACTGATTGTCTATCCTGTCCTTCTGTCTAGGTTCCCATGGCTGGAGGTGTGAAGCCTGGGTCTTGTCGAATGCTGCTCATCAACACTCCTCCACCATATTTTAACATTCCTTTTGTTGTACACAGTATGTACACATTTTCTATATACATTGTTTTACAAATTTCTGTACACACAAAAGCACACAAACTGTTTTCATGTGTCCATCCTGGAGGAGGGATCTCTTCCTCTTCCTGACGTTTCTACCATTTTTTTCCCCATTAAAGAGTGTTTTGGGGGAGTTTTTCCTCACTTGAAATGAGGGACAGACAGAGGGACAGAGAGTGTTGTGCATTGTACAGATCATAAAACCCTTTGAGGCAAATCTCTGATTTCTAATATTGGGCTATATAAATAAAATTGAATTGAACTGAATGCATGCAGACACACACAGAGCCCACACTACAGCTGGGTTTTCTGAAGGTCTTCAGAAGGCTTAGGTGCTGTTTGCCATCTGGCATTGTTCCATTCCAAGTTTGTGGATGACTTTATGGAATCTGGAGGTCCTTCTGCAAGAACATTTTTGCATAATTTAGCATCATTTTGGACCATTTTGATTATCGTGTGTGTACAAAAATATGAAAATGCATCCAAAACATCCGAAAAGCTTAAAAACAAAACTTGCTGAAGGCCAGTGGGGACCAACTACAACCATTAGATCTGGGAAAAACCATTGTAGTTAGTGTGCGCTCCACATTGATTTGACATGTATTGGGTTTAGGTGGTGCCCAAAATGGTGTGGGTGCTGCACCTAAGCCTTAAAATGGTTGGAAAAACCCTGTACAGTCACATACTTGGTACAGTCTTGTATGCAGTCTGTGCTGTTTCCGTCTTTGAGGTAGCAGGCGGCTCTGTTGGAGTAGAGAATGCACACGTCTTCTGGACTATCGATGCCTGCAGGGGCACAGAAAAGAGCACTCATCTGAAGACCAGAAAGAACTTATCTTTGATCTAAACGTAGCAGGAAAATATAGGGACAGGTTAGTGTACTGGACGTATACTGTAAAGTACGGCTCCTTTTTCTTACTTTCTTTTTGGTGAGAATGAGATGATTAGTTTTGCGGTTGAGGTTTAAGTGGAAAGAAACAGCTCAATTTAAAGTAGTTAAGACCTCCTGGAGATGCTGAGAGTGTGAATGTGGGACAGTTGATGGATGTGTAATCAATCTGTCTGCTAGAGCAATTTTCTACACTGTCCTTTCTCCACTGAGACATCACTGCAGTTTCACATCCGATGTCAGTCACTGACTCCAATGCCAAAAAACTGCTACAGAGATAAATGTGCATCTACATCCGTGATTTGTCTGTTCATTTCTAATATTTCTGTACACACAGTCTCTTTGTTAAATAAGCTTTGATATTAAGCTTAGTCTTGAGCGCTGCAGGAAAAGCTACGACTCTCTCCAGCTTAAAGATGCAGCGTGACATTCAATCTCAACGTAAAAGCCTCACGTACCAGCACATGGGCTCGGTCTACTGGAAAGCAGAGATGTGTTGTACCCACTACAGCTGGGAAATAAAACTATAGTTTTTATCATGATGCACATGTTTCTTTTGTCTGTAGGGTTTAATCTGTTTACACTGTCAGCTAAAACACGAAATGTTTGTGTTTTTGTCTCTTTGAGTAAGAACTTAAACTGAAAATAAAAACCAAATTGCAAAATCTAAAGGTGTGTTTTTGTCTTGTTGAGTCTTTTACAATGTTTTTGACATTTTTGTTGTGATATGTTTCTCACGACATTTTCGCCTTTTGTGTCGTTTTCTTGTCGCGTTGTATTTTTTTTACAACATTTCATTCTGTTGCATCTTTTGTGACGTTTTCATGTTGTCGCATCTTTTACATTTTCATCCTGTTGCATTTTTTACAACTTTATCGTTTCGTGTCATGTTGTTGCGTCTTTTGTTTTGTTGTGTGTTTTACCACATTTTTATCTTGTCGCGTCTTTTATGACATTTTCGTCCTGTTGCGTCTTTTACAAATACCCAACCACCACAAACAACCGCCTTGTTTCTTCAACTTTCACTAAAAATCAGTCTTTAAACAATTTGTTTAAAGACAAAAAAAATAGCAATTTGTGGTTTATTGTGATAATTATAGATATCAACTGACATGAACATTTTTATCATGATAACACTTTCTGCATTCGCAAATCATCAATGATATCCCATGTCTCACATGGTTTACACGTTAGTCTAAAAACCTAGGATCACACAGCTCCCCACCTACTGGACTGTATGGAAGACGTGACCTGTATTTTATACTTTAATTTTGAAATGGAATTTGGAAATTTGTCAGTGTTCTACGCATTAGCATAATGTATTCATAACCGACATGGGATACACTGGATTATTGAGCCAAATGACACTGAGTCAACTTGTATCTGATACTCTTACAAGGGCTAATACACAGATGCTAGAAGAGGCTTTTCTGCCTGTCTCGACATGTGCCACCCATCTGCTGTGGTTGGGCCAACATTACCTAGTTGATTTCTACTTGTTTTCATGAGGAAGGTGAGCAGAGTGGGAGAAAGATGGTGTAAATTAAGTATAAGCAGCAGCCATGTGATCAGTCTAGTAATGATGGCTGTTTTCTAGAGTTTTTAAGAGTATCATTGATTAGTGTGGCACAAATTCCACATAGTCACTGATTTCATCGTTTGAACTGCAATTAATAAATTGTTTAGAGACCACAAAACAATTATTTAAGAAGCAAATGGTCATATTAATCAACAAGTCGCCCTAATCCTGTCGTTTACTTCATAAACTCTCCTGTGGCTGCATCTGTTTGACATGTCAGGTCATGCTGGGGATTGTGTTCCCACTGTTCATCACATTAAAACACAGACCTAGAGCTGGGAAATGTGGCCAGAAATGTAGTCAGAATAAAAATGTTCACATCAGTCGGTATTGATCACGATCACAATACATCTTGCTGCTTCTTTTATGACTCATTTAAAACCTCAAATAACTGTATATCTGGTTCTAAATAATGATTATTTATTAAACTACACCAGGATACTCATGATCTCCAAGGAAAACCATGATAGAGCTAATATAAAAATTCTATTACAATCTGATACAAAATTATCGCGCGATAATGATCGTTTTATAGCCCAGCATTACACAGAACTGCGTCTAAAACCGGAGGAATAGCTCCAGGTGGAATATGTTGAAGTATGTAAACGTGTCTCTGAACTATTGATGAAGTGATTTCTGTGAGACATGATAAAAAGTATCTTCCCACCTGCTTCCGCGCAGCCATCGATGGCCTGGCTGTACTTTTCCAAGGCATCCCCAAACTGGCCGTGTTTGAAAAGGTGGTTGCCTTCATTCTTGAGCCGGGCCAGGTGAGGCGGCAGAGCTCCGGCGGGGGCGTCCAGGTAACTTGTGTCCACTGCGGGGCTGCCGTGCTGCTCCCGTGCACCGCCGTGGATGTTTTCCTTCTGCGTGCCATTGGCCACCCCCTTCTCCGGAGCTCGCTGACTGTGGGGCTTTCCCACATTACCTCCTCCTCCGACCCGGCTTCTCGTCCCGCTCTGATCCGGTCTCCCTCCACCTCCGCTGCCCGGGGGTTTCTCCTGTGCGTTCCCCATCGCTGCGCTCCCCTCTGCGGTGTGTTTCAACGCTTTTCTCCCTGTCTGCCGCTTCTTCTCACAGAACTGCAGCTACATCTGTCTCCGGCCGGGGATTTCTGCAAGACACGCCCCTCGTGGGCACACGTCAGAGGTGACATAAGTGCGGGGGAGGGGCCGCCGCGGTGCAGTGCTGCAGTAGGAGGACAGGACAGGACAGGACAGGACAGATGGGACAGCCTCGGTTTAAAGTGTCAACCTCCAGGGCTGAAGAGTGAAGTCAACGTGGAAGTGTCAAAATGTGCAGTAACTTGTATGTCCACTGGGGGCTGGCTCAAAAAACGAGTCAATCCCCATAGACCCCCGTGTTAAAATGAACAACTTAAATAAACATGTTTACAGCCTGGTCTCTGCAGTTCATTTCCTCCTCATTATCACACTGTTAGCAGATTTTAAAAAATGAAATGAAATGATAAAATAAATAGATTCAAAATAAAGAACTAAATAAAAAGGTAACACAGAATTACTAGAGGTTCTCACATAGTCCAAGTTCAATAGTGAGACTATGGATTCTTATTGCATGTCTTCCTTTCATGAGGCTCAGTGAAGACAGGAGGTGACAAAGTTCTTTATGGGAAGTGAAGATGGATAGCTTGGATTTCATGAATTTAGACTTACAAATAAAAAATGAACGAGTATTGTAATTATATTCAAGAGCAGTCCGTGTGTTTTATCTTTCCAAATCCCAGAGAGTTTTACTGTACATACAGTCATAGAATAAATGATCTGCTGACTCAATATTCTTTTCAGACAGAAGTCTGCAGAAGAGCGATGGTCCTCCAGACGTCACTTTGCTGAAATAAACCCTAATAGCTATCCTGGCATGCAGATTTTTTCCATGTTTCTTTACTAGTTCTCTGATTTTC
Organism: Coranthus polyacanthus; assembly: GCA_037367275.1. Lineage (NCBI taxonomy): Eukaryota > Metazoa > Chordata > Actinopteri > Kurtiformes > Apogonidae > Coranthus > Coranthus polyacanthus. The sequence continues at coordinate 862,832 of JAPQRN010000003.1, read as the reverse complement.
CAATACCCAGTAAGATTTTTTTACTGCGAGGATGTGCACGTCTTGGCGATCTACTTTTACTGTGACCAATGTAAGGCACACCTGTGCAGTGGTTTGGGGACCTTTATTACGATAAACTGACTCAAAATGGAGATATTAATTCATTAATGAATTGTACTCAAATGTGGACACCATGCATGAAAGAGGCTAGACTGAGATTCATCACGACTCTGCACTGGAGGGAGTCACTCAAACTCTATAAAGTATCTGTTCAAATGAGCTCAACCTTAAACATGTACAGCAGTAAAATGTAACATACGCATGAATGCAGCAGGAAAATGAATCAAAAGCATCAGATATAAAAGTAAAACACTGACGGGGATCATTTTACTGTGACTGCTGTGACTTGTGACACTTGAACTACATTTGTCTTGGATAATACCTACATATTTTCACTGAAGGAAGGTTTTGAATGCAGTATTTTTACACAGCGTATATTAATATTTCTATTGAAGTAAACCATCTGAACATTTCTTCCATGACTGCTGATTGGAATATTATGAGACAAAAACCTCTCTCAACTGGTTGATTAGTTGAGATTTTAAATAAAAAACCCAAACCTGCATATATTTTGATGATGAATTTGTCACTTTTTGAGATTTTTCAAGCAAAAATGCTCAGATTTTTCAGACTGTCGCTTCTCAAATGGGAAGATTTGCTTCTTTTCTTTGTAAGATCTGAGAGAAAAATTAACACTATGCAGATTTGGACTGATGGTGGAATTTAAAAAAAGGTGATTGAATACATAAATTTGGGCCGTGGAAGTATTTTTTGCCATTTCATAATATTTTATGTATGAAATATTAACTAATTGAGCTCAACATTAAGCATGTCCAGCAGTAAAATGAATCAAAAGCATCAGATACAATAGTAAAACACTGACAGGGACCATTTTACTGCACACTGAATACTGTGACTTTTCACACATCAAGCACATTTTGCTGTTAACACATACATGCTTGAGTAATGTTATGAATGCAGGACTTTAACTTGTAGTGGAGTATTTGCACTAGTTAGTTAAATAATCTGAATACATTTTCCACATGCACAGAGGATATCTGCTGTAAAAAGGTATCTGTTGGGCAAATTCATGTTATTCCTCAGGCTCTAACCTAGAATTGATTGTTTTTAAAGTTGTCCGTAAGTTATTCAAACACAGAATAAGGTCTCCTTACAACAGCAAAACATATGCAACATATGAAAGTCAAAAAGGTTGGGAACCACTAGACTAGGCATCACACAGCAATGGAGTGACAACTGTCATTTTTCTCCCACAATGCAGCATTCAAAAGTTAAAAACTAAATATTCATATTGATACAAAAAAAGAGGACTGGGTTAAAGTATTGACAAACTAGCTTTTAATAAATACATTTCTTAATTCAGAAACCTATTGCTCCTCTAGTCATCTACGGGTTATATGATACATGGATATGTGGATATTAATGTCAAGTAAAATAAAGGAAGGACAGTCAAGGTAAGTGAAAATGTTTTTAATAAACCAAAGTGTTCATCAATTACTCAGGAGAAGGACAAAAAAAAAAAAGTTTGTGTTGACATGAAAATGGTGACTTTTAACCATAATTTAAAAATGCGGAGCGAGGCCTGGTGGCCAGAGCATATGCTCTTATTTCTTTGTTTATTTACATGGTCATACACTACAAAAATAGTTCACAACAACAACAAAAAAAAAAACCAACAATCCTAACAGCTGCTCTTCTCTTCTTCACCGGGCATCGAAAACAACCACTGGAGGCAAAGAGTCAAGGAAATGCACTCACGTTATGATAACATTGTACAAATGTTAATAGTAAAACAAATCAAACAATCTGAATGTTTAATTCATTTGTCATCTGTGCATTAACAAATATAATATAATAATATGAACAGCATTCCCACCCTAGGAATGAAGGTGTGTTATTGCATCCCATTTTGTTTTTTAACTACAGCATGTTAAAATCAAAACAGTATCCCATTTGTTTCTGCATAGCTAGATTTTTAAAAATTCAGCACAGGTTTTCAAAACGTTTTTGTGATCATTCTAAACATGTTTTACTGCAGCATTTTTAATAATCAAATCACAACCAATCTATAGACAATTTGTCCAGTAAAAAAATATGTTTGGTTGGATATTAATTTTAGCTAATTAGGCCTTATTGTTCTTATTGGTCCTACACTGTATTGGCCGCTGTTTTTTTCCTTTAATTTTATGACTTTCCTTGTTTTATTTTGCTGCCTTTGTGAAACACTTTATAACACATTCTGACAAGTTATGTCAATGATTATTATTAGTGTCTTTCTCTCCAACACACACACATACTTTAAGGATACATCTTTTTGTTCTCTTCTTGTACATGATCCTGTAGCCGCACTCCCTGCATCGGATTGGATCACGGGCCTTAATTTCATTTTCAGTGTGGCATTCTGCAAGTAAACACAGAAAGACTATTACAGCAAATGTCTTTAAATAAAGACCGATAAACATTGTGCACAGTATTACTATGTCAATGTTTTTTAACGTATTTGGCTAAGTGTAATGTCAGTCTAGACATTGTATATATTGTATTAACGGTGACAGTAGTAACATGCATCATTTTGTAGGTTACTGCTGTTACTATAATAGTTAGTATACACTACTAAACTACTAATAACAGATTAACAACGTACCTCCACATATGTAGATCATAGGCTGCTGCTTTGGCGGTTGTAGATCTTTTTGTGAATCCATATCTTATTCTATTGAAACAGAAGTAAACCTGTTAGCATCATTATATCTGCATCGTTTTGCCATGCTAACACCAAAAAACAGCATGGCGATGCCGACAACTTTAGCGCTACGGTCACAAGCCACAGTCACAGTCAACAACAGTAATATTTAAGAACTCTTCAAATGGTACAATTATACAGCAAATATGAACTACACAAAGTACAAAAGTATGTTACCTCACCGATTTAAACACACGCTAACTGTTAGCTGTTTACTTCTCTTTCATCACGCGCACTGCTGACTGCGCACATGCGCAGAACATTCGTCTACCTCGCAGCAAAATGGTTTGCCATTGGTCAGAAGATACTTCATCGTATACGACCGTTTAAGGCAAAAATCCCAGAGTAGTCAGAAAAAACAAATAATGCAGTTATATTATAGAGACTTCCTCTGTTGTAATAGTTTTTGTACACATGTTTGTAGTTTTTAACATGTCATTCATTTGTTAGAAACAGTTGTGATAGGCCTATTGTGTGCTCCGCGCCGCCAGAGGCGCTGTGGTTCTTTTGTAAAGTCAACCTGTCCATCATCTGACGAACACTCAGCTGGCCCTCCACTAGTTTTTGACAACAACGATTGTATCGACAATGTTCACATCTTGACCATTGACCCTAAACAGCGACGACTCACTCTCATTTCGCTGCCTTTTTGATTCTTTGACGCTGTAAGTCATGGAGCCGTCTGCCCCCAAAAGGTTTGTGTTCGTCTGACTGCTTTTAAAACGTGGTTTTAAGCTATTAACTAGCTAAGGCTAATGTAGGCGGTAGCTGACTTTAGGCTAGCTGGTGCTAATGTTAGTTAGCCTTACCGGTTTTCTCTCCAACTTTTTAATCAGTTGAGATGAATTGACGAGCTATTATGGCATGTATTACATAAATCTCAAGATTGGTGTTTATCCAAAAGCTTTCTGGAGTTTGTAGTTGTTTGGGTAACCGTTAACTTAGTCCCTTTTCGATAGCGCTCTTGAAAAAAGCAGTTTTACAGTAACCTTAATCAATACTGTGGTGCCTAATCACTTTAGGATTTTGCTCAAAAATATTTTTAAACGCCTGATCTAGCGCCGTTAAGTAGATTGTTTATTGTATTATGTTTGTGCAACAAACCAATTTGCATCCACTTTTATTTTGATATTGAGTCCTTTTTTTCTTATAGATTTTCATTCTGCTTTCACTAAGTGTTTCACTTTCAAACGATTTGTTCCATGTTTATAGCAAGCTGAAAAAGCTGAGCGAAGACAGTTTGACCAAACAACCAGAGGAAGTGTTTGATGTTTTAGAGAAACTCGGTGAAGGGTGAGTTTTTCGGGGGTTTTTAAAACCAGCATATCCATAACTGTATTTTTTGTTGCATTGAATCCAGAGAAAATCTAAGAAATTAGACTGAATAACCTGGAAACCTGGAACATGGAATTTTAAAATATCACTCTCTAGGCCTGGTGAAGTGTATGTTTTGCAAAAGTCATGGATTTTTTTTTGGATTAATTTGACCTTGTGGGGAATTAGCTATTTTGAGATACAAAATGGATCTCCCATGAGATTTGTGCTGTGTAAACATATGTATAATCACATAAATAGAACATATGGTGAACTAGAATTCATTTCCAAATATAACAGTAAGGCTAAGGCTCAAAGTAAGTGTTAATATATAGCATAGGTTACAGAATGTCATTAATGAAATGGTGTGAAATTCAGACCACATGCATTCAGAAGAGTGGGTTTCAAAGTCAGACATTTCACTGAAATAAATTACATTACTTTAGGAGCAGTGACATAAATTAATTCTAGGGTGTTTTTCTCCTATTCACATCCCTGAATTTTGTCTGTAATGAAATTCACAAAACAAGGGTCTGATTTAGGACACTGAAGAAAAAAAACAAAACTAAAAAAACGGAGTTGACCTCAGGATTTTCTTTGGGTTTTTGGAGGCTCAGGTGCTGCGATGGCTTTATGTATTTGACTAAAAACAATGCCTTTTTACATATAGTTGGATCTATATTATTACAGTCCTTAGAAAACAGCTCATTGCCTTAATAATTTTTCTGAGTATTTGAAGTGAATCTGAAGATAACCAACAATTAGACAATGAAAAATGTTTCTATTGAATTTTCATACATTAATGAACTAAAGTCCACTTATGTTCATGTGTTTAAAGGTTGTGAACAGCCATGGGAATTATATTATTGGTCCTCCAAAAGTCATGGAAATGTTTTGAAATTTTGTCTGTAAAAAAGTGTGAGAACCCTGTTTTATTGTTTGATACATAAATTCAGCCATAAAATAGATCCTGAATATATTGCCCCATAACTGGCTATTTGTGTGTGTTTAGTTCCTATGGCAGCGTGTTTAAGGCGATCCATAAGGAGTCAGGCCAAGTGGTGGCCATCAAGCAGGTTCCTGTGGAGTCTGATCTGCAGGAGATCATAAAGGAGATTTCCATCATGCAGCAGTGTGACAGGTTGGAAGATAACACAACTCTCCCTAAAGCAGTTTCATATTGTTTGAAATTACTAAATTGTTTTTCAGTTGTTAGCTAATGCAGTCTCTGCAGCTCAAAGGCTGTCATTGTACAAGATGTTTTCATACTTCTCCTCTTTTGGTTCAAAGTGAAACATTTCCTTCTCCTTTACTAAACACTCTGTTGCATTTCCTCTTAGTCCATACGTAGTGAAGTACTATGGCAGCTACTTCAAGAACACAGATTTGTGGATTGTCATGGAGTACTGTGGTGCCGGTTCTGTCTCTGACATCATCAGACTACGCAACAAGACCGTAGGTGTTTTACGGAGATTTTTAGTTTAGTTTTTATATTTTCTGCAAAGTCTTTTTTTCTGAATGATGGAGATGCCAATTTTAATGTGTTCTACACTAATGCCCTGCCCAGAAGAAGACCAACGCATGGGTACATTAGTGAATACAGTAGGCCCTCTGTTAAAGGCAGTGAAATTACAAATCAAATTACAATCAATTTCAGTAAGCACATCTACCTGTGCCATTTGACTAAAAAAAAAAAAAGCTGTGGTTGGCCAGGTTCAAGACGTAACTGGAAAAACAACTGTTAACATTAAACACACACACATTTCATTTGCTCTTGAATATCATCCTTATGTTGTCCTCTTCTCTCTCACCTCAGCTGACAGAGGATGAGATCGCCACCATCCTGAAGTCGACACTGAAGGGTCTTGAATACCTGCACTTCATGAGGAAGATCCATAGGGACATCAAAGCTGGCAACATCCTCCTCAACACTGAAGGACATGCCAAGCTGGCAGACTTTGGAGTAGCCGGACAGTTGACGGTAACTTTATAGCTGATGTACTTGGGCCTTTATAAGCAGTATAGAGAGTTTAAGTCCTGCAGAGACTTAGTCTTCAGCGGCAAAAAAAGCTACCATGATGTCACTTATGTGGCTTTTGGGTGTGTAGTCACTGTATTCCATGGTATATTTAATTCCTTGGAAATTCTTTTGTAACCTTGACCTGACTGATATCTTTGAACGAGATCCCTCTG
>JAPQRN010000003.1:832120-842170 GCA_037367275.1 Coranthus polyacanthus | reverse complement strand
CTCCTCTGGAGGGTCGCGGGGGGGCTGGAGCCGATCCCAGCCGACATTGGGCGAAGGCGGGGTACACCCTGGACAGGACGCCAGGTCATCGCAGGGCCGACATGTAGGACGAACAACCATTCACTCACACATTCACACTTACGGGCAATTTAGAGTGACCAATTAACCTACTTAACCTACTTAACCTGTTAAGGTGCATGTTTTTGGACTGTGGGAGGAAGCCGGAGAAGAACCGGAAAGAACCCATGCAGACAAGGGGAGAACATGCAAACTCCACACAGAGAAGCCCCAGTCGGCCGGCCCTGGAGTCGAACCCAGGACCTCCTTGCTTTGAGGCGACAGTGCTAACCACTGCACCGTGCCGCCCTTCTTCCTGAGGTTTCTACCATTTTTCCCAGATGGGTTTTTTGGGCAGTTTTTCCTCACTCGAACCGAGAGTCTAAGGACAGAGGGTGTTGTACCTTGTACGGACTGTAAAGCCCTTTGAGGCAAATCTTGATTTGTGATATTGGGCTATATAAATAAAATTGAATTGAATTGAATTGAATTGAACAGGTCTGTAGATAGAGGAGTTGGTGTCACATCTAATAAGCAGAGAAAACACAGACTATCGAGATAGGATTTACTATAGTAACGCTGCACTTTCAATTTTTCAATTCAATTTTATTTATATTTGTATATATATCTTTGTAGTAGCAGGTAGCTACAGTCCTTAGACACTGAGAAAAATGTACAACACTACATTCTAAAGCCAGCCACTGGTGATTTGACAAACTGAGTCTCAAGCGATGCCATCAGCCAGTTTGAGTTGAGCTGAGATGGATCAGTTCACACCACTGCAACCTTTACCTGCAGCGTTCTAAAATGGTTTTATTTCGTCTTAAATCTTTCGTCTGTATTGGGCTTTACAGAACAGTGTAACTTGTATATTCTATAAACTTTTCAGTCTTATTTTGTCTCTGTCACAACTGAGTGTGTTGTAGAGATCAAATCTAAATGTGTCTATATTTACTAAATACAATTACGTTGGTCAGTGAATAACAATAATAATTATTTTCTTTGTACTTTTGTCAGTTAAATAAAGGCTCAAACAAGATTTTAATGTTTAGTGTATTTTAAAAAACTTAAAAAGGGTTTGTATTTTAATGTAAGTTATACATCGAGTAGTTGCATCTACAGTCACACTGCACATACTGTGATCAGGTTAATGGTACAAATGAGATACCATCTTAAAGAATATGTTTTGTACTTTAAATATATATTCAGCGATATGGGAGGGCCTGTGTGCCAAGCCACTGCTTTTACATTATAGTATAATGTACCACATCAATCAGTGCCACTTTGATGGTTCCTGGGTACCAGGGTGTTCCTGATAATAATGAACACACTGGAAGCAAACCTGGAGCAGAGCCAGAGAGATTACATCTCCCAGCGCTGGAGGATATTACTGACAAAAAGAACATCTGGGCTACTCAGCTTGACCCTACCTGGTGATGTGACTGAAAATGGATGGATGGTCCCACGTTGTCATAAAGCATGCTACAGTAGGTGTTAGCAAGATATTTAAAGTCAGGACTAATGAAAAGGCCTTTCTCAAACAACCTACAAAGCCATGTAGCCGTGATATGGTTCAGCTTCAGAACCTTGAGTCATAAACATTATCCAAACAGGTCAAAATTTGCTTTGTATCTTATTGATTTAAGTGTTAATGTCGTTGCACCTACACAGCTGGATGATCTATTGTTGAATTATCTGCTGCCTCCAAATAACTTATTTCAAGTGAGTGCAGTTACCACTTATTTGGTTCAACATGTTAAAGGTAATGTGTTCAGTAACTATGATAGACCTTTTCCACCACCAGTGGAACCAGTGCCATTCTGGCTCACAAACCTAATTTTGAACGTTTGGAACATTTCAACCAATAAACTGGTTCAGAACCTGGAACGTTGGTTCCTCTGTACAACTAAAAAAGAATAGTTGGTTTTCCCATGACCTGAGGTGTGAACTGTTGTATCATATTCAACAGGTTGGAAAGAGGGGATGGAATTACAATGTATATGTCTGAGAAATCTTTGTAAAAAAGTAAAAATAAAAATAACTGCTGACCAAACCCAGTGCTTGGTGGTGATTTAGAAACTACTCGGTTCACAGAAAAACTAGAAAGTAGCACAGGACAGAGCAGCAGACTGGGTTCACTTGTACACAACAACATATAATAAACAAGCTAAAAAAATTAAGAATTAGAGACTGATTGTTCACTGCTCTTCTACTCCTTGATTAGAGTAGTTCCTCTCAAATGTGTGGAAACATGATTCACTAGATGGAACCAAGTTTCCAAGAATCCTGAACAGAACCAGTTCAAGAACCAGAACTAGCTTGGTGGAAAAGGCCAATGAGTAAAGTAGACCTATGGTTCCTAATGTGGGGTTCAGGAGGATGCTAAAGATCACAGATCACAACCTTCAACCAAAGGATTCATTGACTAATGAAAAAACAGTCAGATTAAAGCTGATATTATAGCTTATAGCTTTTTAGTGTCACTGGGCAAAAATTCCATAGTTACCTTTCAGCATGTTATAATTCAAGTCGTCTTTTGCATCTTCTCCTTGCATTTTCAAGCTGTCTACCCCACGATGCAGACTTTGGCTAATCACACTGTTTTCAGACAGGCAGAGGGGGTTAAATATGTGACTGACAGCTGTAATTATCGCTGTTCAGATTCCGTCAGGCGAGACCGGGATATGACTCTACTGCTCTCCTCTGTACCTCGATATGGAAGCTTGGAAAAGTGGCTTCACTTGCCAAATTGAGGTGTGTATTTTAAAAATCTGATTTCACCATCCCTGATTTCAGCTCCTACAGGTTTAACTCTTTTTCGAAAAAGGCAAAAACTTCTAGCAAGCGAAGAAACATTTCTTGCAACATTCAGGAAAGTTTTTTGAAGTTTTGACAAAATGTGCATAAAATCCATTTATGGAAATCTACCAATCTGCTTCCACAGATCAGATAAGCTAGTCTATCATACAACACCGGTCCGAGTCTTAATACTGTATGTTGTCATAGAAACTAAATCTACATGCAACATTTTTTTCTCTCACTACAAAAGCACAACATTCCAGTGTTCCCCAGCATCAATGCTTTTCTGCCAGAAAAAAAAAAACAATGTGTCCATTGAGTGTTTTTTTATCTGGCCACACCTCTGTGACGTCTCAATGCCTCAAAAGAATTGTAAACTATACTAACCAAAGACAACCAGGACAAACCAAGTTTGGGAATCACAACTAGACAACCACACCCAGATGCTTGTCTCAACTGGCCTGTTCTCTCCGTCCTGTACAAAATCTGTTCTCCAGTTCTGTCGAGCAGTTCATTAATAACTGGTTTTTGCAGCTGATTATGTGGGTGATGTTGAAACCAGCCTATAAGAGAGAGGGATGTAATTGCAGGAGGGAGGCATCAGATATTTCATGCCAGTATCTTGGTACAGAGAATGAACTGCTAAACGAATCGAAACCATCCAGCGCTGAACACTGCCTCTTTCCAATAGCATGTACTGTAGGAAATGTTTATTGTTCAAGGAGATCTTGTAAAAAACCTCTAAAACATCCCTTTTCTACCTCTCAACAGTGTGTGCAAAACCAACTTTTATGCTGGAGTCTTTCTAAATGTCTATGCTGCAATCTGATGAAGGCCAACTCACATAAGTGGGAAGTTGTTGCCAGGCAACTCTACACCTCAGGCAAGTTCCCTTTATGTTCCTTTTTCCCCCCGTTGGATCACACTTTCTTTGACATCATAACAAAATAAGCGCGGTTTTATGCTGGTTCATAGTCCCAGAGTATCTTACTGACACTGAAAAAAACACAGAGGACTTACACAGAAGATGCCCGGAAGGCTGGCAGGGAGTGGCGGGGATTGGGATCCAGGTAAAGGCGAGTGAAACAAGAGACTGACGACAGGGACTGGGGAGAAATAAGAGAGGAGGTACATAAGAAAAGCAAAGAATGAAAAGTCAGTGAGACAACCTTGATGGATTCCTTTAAAAGTACTGAGATAAAACAAAACTATTACCAAACCATTGTTGAAGGCCAAGCCATGCTTAAACATCCTGAAACAAGGTCATTTTCATATGTTTCCCAACTCTTAGCAACTTTGACTTTGAGTGTGACTTTGTGTGGAGAGCGTTATTATGTGCAAATCTCAATACATACTTCTACAAAACACATGTCCTGCTGAGATCTGCCTTTTGATACCTACCCTCCCTGTTGCTTACTTTGGCATCTGTTTTCTTGTCACACGTTGTTCCCATCTCCATGCCTTTGGTCTCCTTGGTCCTTTTTCAGTTTTTTTGAAAATACTGTACCTCCACTGTTGGATGACTTCAATGGAATTTGCCAGCCAAAGAGCCACTGACCTTATTCCATCAGATGTTTGTTATATATCCTTTGGCGCGTATTATTGCATCCATTCCCAAAGACTGGGTAGCAGCAGATTTTGTCTGGGTTGCCAAATGAATCTGCTTTCAAGCATTAAAAAAAAACTTTCAACAAGATACATGAGACACTGTTAACTCTGCCTAAACGCATCATGTTGTGTTGTGTGTGTACAAAGTTTTCAATAATGCGTGCCTAAAACAAAGTTGTGATTAAATCTCTTTGAAATGGCTGGCTAACTTATTCAAGATCAGTTGGGAAAGGCAATAAAAAATGGTCAGGAACAATCATTGCACATATCTGATCTTCTCATGATTTAGTGTTTATGCTGTATAAGCTCTAAAGTGAAGTAGTGAATTGAGTTGCAGTGGTTTGTCATTATCTGTGACAATCAGGTCTTCTGTGTGTCTGTTCTCTCCTCTAACTAAATATCTATAGCACAGTTTGATAGGTCTCTGTCATACCTCGGTCCTTCTCAAAGATGGCCTGGATTTGGATCTGGATTCTACAGTTTTTTTTAAAGATTCTTCACAATTGGGCACTTTAAAACATTTTTGTCATTTTCTCATAAATGAAGGCAGCTATGGCTCTGAAGGAAAAAAAGAAAACATCACACACATACTACTACACATCTGTTGATCCAGAAGATGATCTAGAATGGAGAGCCTATTTTTATTTCTAAATCCACCATATTTGACGGGCGTTCACAGTCTAATAGTCAGTCTGTGTCTGTCTGATAGTAGAACCGACATTATTGACTCTGAAATCACATTCACTCCACCACAAGTAACTTCCAAACAATTGATGACAGAAACATGAATCCAAATCCTGGGAGGATGTTTCAACTGTTAAGGAATTGATATATGTTTCTTTTATTCACATAGTGAAATTATTCAGTGTGGTGGATATGATCTAAGGGGGCTCTGCTCTGCTATCTCTGATTGTCTAGTTTATATAAAGTGGGCCCCAAAAATCTTCTCTTTGGTATATTATGATATAATCACAAACTAGAAAGAAAATGTAAGCAAATTTTCATACAATTTTATTTTGCTTTCTGGAAGACAATGGTCCAAAGGTACATCAGTTAAAATTTGAAAGAAATCTGTGAACAAAATCTTGAGATATTTCGAGTTTTAGAACCTTGACCTTCGACCTTTCAAGGTAATTTTTTTTGTGTGGCATCAGATCTCGACACTATACACACATGTGGTAAATTAGAATCAAATCAGATCAGATCAGATCTGATTTTTTTGAAACTTTGACCCATGTTAACGAATGAGAATATTTGGAATTTTGGGAAAATTTTCCTGACCTTGAACTTTGACTAGACTGTGCCAGTGTACGTCTAGTGATTTTTTGATATTTTTGGTGACATTGAGCAGAGGTGTACTGTGTAAAACTAGGGCTTAGTCGCAGAGGTTTTGTTGGGTTGTTCTGGGTATATTATTTTTAAGGCCTTGGCCTTAATTTGTGAAGTGTCTTGAGATAATTGTGTATTATGATTGCTGCTGGCGTATAAATAAAATTGAAATGAATTGAACTGAATTGAATTAAAATATACAAAATCAAAAGCACTGTGTTTTTAATGTTTTGACATTTTTGTAAATTTTTTAGTTAAAAGTTTAGTTTAGAGTTAAAAAACACATTCCAAAATGATCATTAATCTGTACATTGTCTCAGATAACCAAGCAAATGGACTCAAATCGTAATATTGTGCAAAATAATCACAATATGACTTTTTCTCCAAAGCATGCAGCCCTACTGTTGACCTAAAACTACCAGAAAGTATTTTAAATCTATGGTCACTCACATCAGGAAGTCAGGATCAGGAGGATTTGTTCAAAATTGTGGACGCTAGACTGCTAAGAGACAAAGATAGTATAAACATAAGATACTAAAGACTGACTTTGTATGTGTGTGCTTATACATGCATGTTAGTGTATAAATGTGCACCTTTGATGATGCAGTCTTCAGTGTTAAAATGTAAGTCTTTGCCATCAACTCTCCTGATATCTCTTGTCTCAACTGTTCTATCAGATTGTCCCTCAGTGCACGAAGGATCGGAGCCAGCAGCTACACTGACAAAACGTACATCTTTCTGCCAGTCTGAGCTCTGTCCACTCTGAGAGTGGCCACAAAACAAGAGAGCAAACAAGCAGAGGAAATGATACAGAGAACCTGTACAAGTTCCCCTGCATTTGATGCACATGGACAAACATCTGAATGGAAGTGTAAACGTCCTTGACCCAACATAAACTCCTCAAACATGTTTCAACATCTGCAAGACATAAAGAAAAGCATAACATAATGTCATGCTCTTATGTAGTCACACTGGCTGAGTAAGAGAACATTCTTATTCAGAGCAAAGCCTACAGGAACAAATGTTTGAAAAAAAAAGATAACACATATACACATATAATACACACAAATGTTCAGACATAGACTGACTCACACACACACACACACACACACACACATCTCAAAGTTGTCAGAGACACAGTGAGTGTGTCTGGATTCCACCCGTGGGGCCATCTGTTCTTGCATTGGCCCATTTGAGGAGACACAAATTCAGAAATCATTAAGGATGCAATACGGCTTCCATGTTAATCAGCATTGAAAATGAGGCACTAGGCAACAGGGAAGACAGCGCTTTAGACAACCCTTTAGAAGCCTTTTTCATTTTTTAAAACATGAAACATTTTGGAATATGTTAAAATGCAGACCTGAATTCTGTCTTATTAACATGGTTATGTGCAGGTCTCTTCTTGTCTCATGCTTTGCCAGGCAGGCATGCTGGCATTTAAGTTTGCACATGTCGTTGCTCCCACTCAACACCTCCCTACGCTGTGCCTGCTGCCACGTCCCTGCAACACCATATCCTAAACTCAGTCCTACGCAACTCACTTCTTCCTCTTATGTATTTAAAGTATGGTGACCTCCCATCTCTTTGTTCTGCTGCCTAATGCAACTGCTACAGGCAATGACTGACCTGTGCTACAACACCCCCCCACCCCCAGCAAAACCTCGCTCCTTCAATAGGAATAATGACAAGTCGCATAATGTTGCCTCTGCTAGATCTCATGTGATCTGCTGTACTAACATAGTCGTGTGATTAGAAATCTCTTATCACCGCCAGGTCACCAATTTTAGGGTCAGGGTTACATTTGAGCCATATTTAAAGTGACGTAGTTTAGGCTGTGTTTCAGCCACATGTTAAACACAGACACCAGAAGAAGAAGCCTAAACATGCACATTGACCTTACACTTCTATTATAACCATGAAGAGGGTGGGTGAAACATACATGTTTCAAGACAAATGGCTTGTACATCAGATCAGAATTAAAGACAGCATTATGAAGCACAGCATATTGAAAAAGTTTTTATTTTATTTGTAAATGGCTCAGCAGGACAAAGACAATAGAATATGACAAACAAAAACATTTTCTGTTAGCCCAGTTTGTAAAGATTAATTTCAGGAACTTAGCCCTGTCTTGCTATCTCATTTCCACTGACTTTTATTTAAAATTCATACACAAAGCAAGGAGGAGGCAGAGTGAATTTTAATAGCTCATGTAAAATGCATGAGCTGCATTTTGTCCTTTATCCCAACTAGTAAAAAAACTTTAATAGGGAAATTAAATCAGAGCAAATATCACAATACAAACAATGTTGAGTGGTAGCATAAAATGTGCCATTGAACACAGGTCCAGAGTCTCCTCGGGAAAGTAAAAGGGAACAAAAAGGGATGTGATGACTCGTCTCACTGCAGAGATCGCTGCTCACTGTGTGAAAATAATATGCCCTCAAGCTCTTCTGCAAAAATGGAACATCTAATAAAGGACTAGCACTGTTAATTGTTCCATGTGTTTTTGTGGATGGTTCTGTGATGTTACTTAATGTTGTGAACTCCAGCGTACTGTATATCTAGTTGAAAACAAGTTTACTACAGTACCTGTCCTATGGGCTCTCTCTCTTTGGCCTCATTTGACTTAACTGTTTACTGACCACTGAACATGGAGAAGCATCATTTCTAAGCTGGATTATGCTGCTGTTGTTTCTACATGTTATCCTCATGACAGAATTCCAGAAATATGAATTTCATGATGTTGCTCTAAAATGGCTGCTTGACTATCTGAAGGACGGAGAACAGTATGTACGTTTTGAGAGACAGAATTCAAAGAGAGCTAAGATACTTAGTGGGGCACCTCAAGGTTCCATTTGTGGACCTCTCTTGTTTTTGATTTACATGAAGGCCATCCCTAGGATTTGCTCTTTTATTTGCTCATAACACATCTTGTTGTGTCACATGAAGATGTCAGCAGTGATTTGAGAAGCAAATGAAGAGCTATTATCCACCTCAATATACAACAATCATGATATCACATAACAAAAATAAAGAAAATCTACCAAAGGAAACTGACTTGTCTTAATCAATATTCACTGGCATATATAGGGAAGCATCTCTGTGAAGCCACCTACTTCAGTCAGTTCAATCTACATAATCCTTATTCAAAACATTTGAAAATGACTCTAATTAATCAAAATGTATAGCACTGATTTCATTGTATTACTCTGCAACTTTTAAACATAAGATTCCTTCATTTTCCTTAAACGCTATATTCATGTTTAGTTGTGTAACTTTTGTATGTTTTTTATAGGGGGAGGTGTTCTCATCAGCCATTTTTACCTTCCAACCTCCTGTACTAAGTTTTTAAATTCTTGTCTTGTTATGTGTATGTGCAAATCAACTAAAGTAATTATATTGTGCTTGTTCTAGTAGCATCATTTCTCTATTTTAAATGTGATTTTATATATTTTGCAGTTTATGTCTTTTAAACTTTATTCTTCTGTTGTTGCCTTTCCCAAACTTAGGCTCGGGACCCAAAATGGGTCGCAGAACCTTTTTTTTAATGGGTCCACATTGAGTAAACTACATACATACTACAATTCATTTTCATGATTCCAGTGGTGGAATGTAACTCAGTATAGTACTAAGTACAAACTTAACATACTTCACCAAAGTATTTCAATTTTATGCTACTTCATACTTCTACTACATTATGTTTCAGAGGGAAATATTTTTACATCACTACATTTATTTGACACTTACCTTTGTACATAAAAAAACAAATGATATATGATTTGATACAGTACTATTTTACTCATCTACCCAATAGGAAATTATCTGAAATTGACTCCACATTGACAAATAACATTTAGAATTCAGGACTTTTACTTGTTGTTGTTCTTTTTTTACTTTACTGCTCTGTTAATCTCACATGTTGTGTGCAGTGTTTTGACAGTGGAAGAATCAGTAAAATATGTAGATATTATGGCAGTTCATCATATATTTTTTTATGTTGCCTTGTTGTAAGGTAAGGTAAAGTGTTGTGTTTTACATTTCTTACGCCAAAACACCAAAGTGTGTACAAGAAGCCAGTGAGTGTTTAATAGCGGGGATATTAACTGCAACAGATGTTTCTTTAAGATGATTGCAGTGTGTTTTAATCCTGAGAGGTATGGAAGCACAGTGTGAAAATCGGTGACCATCATGTCCACTTTTATCAATACCAAATGTTACGTGACCACACGTGAACTTCATGGAAGGATAATAGTT
>JAPQRN010000003.1:814329-832020 GCA_037367275.1 Coranthus polyacanthus | reverse complement strand
CGGTGACCATCATGTCCACTTTTATCAATACCAAATGTTACGTGACCACACGTGAACTTCATGGAAGGATAATAGTTTGTGAAGTGTGCTTATGCCAGGGATGCTGGTACTTTGTTTTAAGTGAATCTTCTTAAAATTAGCAACAAGCCCTGACTACTAGCCCCATCTGGTGTAAGAACAGTAAAATGCTTCTCTATCTAATCAGCCTTAACTTATATGAATGGGTTTTATACACTGTGGATTTGATGGGAATTTATTGGATTTTTTTTACCTGTTTGCAACTGATTTCATGTCAGCTACTGTATATTAGCCATGTAAGAATACTATTCATTAGCGTAAGGATAAGATGTTTCATGTAACGATTCAAACAACTCACAAATGTTAACATATTAAGTACTAATGTTGTGTTTTGAAAAAGTTCAAAAAGCACCACAAAACAGATGGCAACACTTGCAAACTCTCACAAACAAGAGTCAAATATCACTTCACACAAGACGCCAATCGAGACAATTGCAGAAAGATGTGGCTTGAATACAAAACAGGCCATGTGATTGGCTTTTCCTGCTTGTCATTCAGGCAAAGTAACTCCATCAAAAAGAGGATTAGATAGTGACTGGCTTTCTGGACTCTGTTTGTGTTTTTGGATCCTCAATTCTTATATTCCCTCCTGCAGTTGACATCCCCTACAATAGAGATACACTGCAAGTTAGAATTTCCGGAAAGCTTGGCCAAATCTTTATAACACAGCACTAAAACAGAGATTTACATAAGAATTTTGTCAGTCTCTCACTGACAAAATTCTGCCTTACGTAACTGTGTTTTCTGAGATGTAACGGTAGGTTCATTTAACCTAGAGCAATGTAATGCTCTTAAAGCGTTTACATTCACATTTTTATTTAAAAAAAACAGTTACAGTTAGTTTTCCTCATAATTTCAATCTGATTGCACTTTTATATATATTATCTACTTTATTATATCTATAAGTTCAACGGTTGTATAAACAGTGCAGTAATTCATAAATGGGAAAGGATAGTAAACTGTTAACAGACCCTACAAACCAATCGGACAATGACACGATGATCGAGCTGGTAAGTTAAACTTACTAAATCTTGTCAAAATTATAGGAACACATGTTTTAAGGCTTTAAGTGCAACTGCTTATTCTTTTTTCTTTACAAAAAATAATATAGCTGTACCAGATTGACAATGTTGTCAGTCAAAGTCGAGTTTCAATGATTTCAACCACATTAAAATGATAAATGCATTCATATAGAGCTTTTGTACCTTGTCTAGGGTTTTCCCTACCATTATAAGGTTTAGGTACAGCACCCAATCTATTCTGGGTAGTACCTGAGCCAAATTTATATCAAATCAATGTAGAGAATGTCCTAACTCAGTTGCCTAAAAAGGGCAACCTGGGATGATAATTTTGTGAGGAAAGCTGGAGGTTAGTAGCTTTAGCTACATAAACACACTTGTCACATTGATTAATGTGTTATTTCATGGTGCGTTCTTATTGGTTGTTAAGTAGACGTAGGTCGTAGCAGCTTCACACTGTGAGATGGTCATCCTTAATCTCGGTTTTCAGACTGTCTTTGGTTGCTAGGCCGGGACAACGGCCATCTGTGAACCTTTGTAGGAAAACCGTTTTTGCCATGACCAAAGTTAGAGCTGTTTTCAGATTTTTTTCTGGGGAAACTCAAACTCACACAGTGTAGTAAACCTGGTTTTACAGAGCCTGTTGTTCATGTTGCATTCAGGGGTTACTCCTAAGGTAGGCCGTGTAGGCGTTCCTACAGAGAAAAAAGCCAATGCTAGACCTGAAAAATTGCAGGTGATAGCTCATCATCGGTCTAGCCACATATCAGATAAGCAGTTGTAATTGGCCTGGACTGATCTAGTCCAGGTAGAAATCAGTTTGAACGGGAGCAGCATCAGACTGATCCACCAGAACAAATTAAATATTTGCTGTGACAGATTCATCTGGCTACGTGTACATTAAGTCAACCTGTCTCCATCTCTCCATCCATTTCAAGAGCATAACTGTATGAACAAAGTTTGCAAAGTAGGAAGAGGAATTCAAACTAAGACTGAGGATTTCAGCGGCAATGAAATTCGATCCCCAGCTCATGTCCTTAGCTTATTGAAGCATTAAACACAGGCAACACATTCTCCTCTGACTCCTTCTTTTCTATTATGATCGCGGCAGACTGTCTGGACCAAGGTTGAACATAGATTCACTCAGATGGGATATAGTCAGTGTTCACATCAGGAAAGATTAGTATAAGGAGTGTGCATGCTTTCATATTAAGAGACAGAACATGCTATTCATCATATTCCAGTAAAATGTATGTGAGCAATATGACGAATCAAGCCGTGGGAGGATTCTCCGTCTTTTCTTTAGTCACAGAGGGTCTGTCGCAGTGCCAACGTCTGAATCAAAGCCCCTGCAGGTCTGTTCCACACATCGTCACATACAGTTCACCACACACATGCAGACATACTGTATACGGTACATACTGACACATGTACAGGTGTTGGAAATGAAGTGAAGGAAGCTAAGAGGTCGTTTTGGTGATGCATCAACACAAACAAGCAGCATAATTACTATTCATTTACTTTGAACCACACGTTAGGAATCTTATTGTTTGTATGTGGTGATTATCTGCAGTACTTTGAAACGTTTTGTGTTCATTTGACTTGGTTTAAAGTACCATCTGATATGGTCCTTTAGGATTTCAACATCTCCAGCAGTCAAAGAGATTTCATTAAAACCACTCTTTATTCTAATCTAAAGTGACATTTTGACTGGTGCAATGATCCAGTATTACAACAGACATTAGTGTTCTTTCAAGGAAAATTCCCCTTGAGTTTTACATTCCCTTTATTCCTTAAGCTATATTTTTCCTTTGTACTTTTAAGTATTTTAAGAAATGAAAAATAACATTGTAATATAAAAATAATGATATGGCAGTTGTAGTTTATATGATAAAATAACACATACCTGTGTGTCATGTGTAAGTCTACAATAGTTATGCTTCACTTAAATCTTTAGTGTTGGTCGTTTTAGGTTGATTGTAATGATGAAACTCTTGACTGATTCCACAGACTGTGATTTGTTCTCAACTGATTGAAAACGATGTTGCGGTTGCATTGTGTTGAACAGATCACTGTCTCCATCTAGTGGCCTAACATTGTAGACACAAAGGGTTATGACGTAAGGGTTCACTGTCAGGTTGATTTTTATCGAGCAGGCTGAGGGTTTATCTTGTCTACCGAGGAACATTTTATCTACATTATCAGTAGCGGTGACGCTACTAACTGTCCATATGTTGGTTTTCTATAATCAGTAACACTGTGCCAGAGGTCCAGTTCTTAAATGTACAAAATAAACTTATTATACTGAGCTATTTTAATAAAAACATATGGGCATGAGCTAAACCCTAATGGTACATAAGTGTTGCCAAACAGTTTTTTAATTCATTGGTAATATGACAAGTATTGAAACAACCAGTTTACCCACGTACCTCTACTTGAATCAAACCATGACTTGTACAGACTTGTACAGATAACCCTAAATTTGACCGGAGCCGTGTCAAACCGTTAATACTACAACATATTCTGACCTTTTCAAAAATACAGCCGTAGGCAACAGTTGACCCTACTCCTCCCATACGTTACAGTGTGACCAGCAGACGGTGGTTTGACTCTTTCTCCACAGGCCACATTTCCTAGTACATAAAAATAAATAAAAATATCAACACTATAGTATTCATACACTAACACAATCCTGTTACTCTGAAGAATCAGCTATGGTGAGTTTTCAGCCAGTAGAAGTCAGTCAAGTCAGGAATAAACAAGCACATCTATACATTAATAGAGTACCGTTTTAATAGGTAGTACTTTATACTTGTTTTTTAATGTTTTTTTTATACTTGCACTTGGGCTGGGTAATGAAACAATAGTGATTTTTTTTTATTGCAAGGTAAAGTGTATAATTCTATATTGCAATAATTCTATATTTTTTGCTCTTCAGTGTTTATTTTGTTTACATTATCAGCCTGTTTTTTTCTGTTTGTCATGTTCTGACCAAGAGTTTAAAACTGCAAATATCCATCTGGTTTCTCCTACTTTAATTCAGTATATATTCAATACTTGAGAGTGGAAAGAAATGGACTGATATGAAAGTCTGTATGATAAAAATATAGCTCACACTACTTTTACAATTCACTTTTAGATTGGAGGCTGGACTGCATTTTGTTGTCTGGGTACTTGTACTTCTGCAATGACAATAAAGTTCTATCTAATCTACTGACCATGTTCAGGTCCTCTGAAATTAAAAAAAAAAAAATAAATAAGTAATCTGCATAGTTTCTTTGTATGTGCATTGGTTACAAAAATACATATTACCATCTACATAGAAGTATAATATGGATGTGTTTATCCCAACTGTGGCATCAGGGCTGCAACTGATGATTATTTTTATTACTCGATTAATTGATTAGATTATAGATTAGATTTTAGATTAGATTTATTACATTTCTTTTTAAATTTAAAAATTTTTTTTCAAGAAGCTGGAATCAAAGAATTTATTTTACTCAAACCAATTATCGATCGCTCACGTCTGCATGGATACAACTTAGTATGAGACAAACATCACTCACAACATTCAAAGATAGCACAGAGAAAGCAGAGCAAAAGCCTAAAGGAGTGAAACAGGCAGCTAATATGACAGTATTACACAGACAAAACTTCAATGAAATCGGGCCAGCACCATGCAAAAATACGACAACGCAAACAACTGATTCTACCGACACAGTTAATATACAGCAAAAAGTATTTATTTTTTTATTTTTTAATAGCATATGAATCCAGTTAAGTGACAGACTACTGACTGTAGAAGTATTACGCCTTCATTTGATGACAAACCCACAATAATTCAGTTCATGTGAAAGCAAACTACCGATTCAACCGTGACCTTGTTTGAATGTTTTCTCCGTTACTCGTGTCTAAAAATAGACTACATTCTGAATTCCTCATTATAAAATTAAACATTTACGACTGGCATGTTGGTTTAGTCATACATAAAAGATGAAACATGAAACAAGGACATGATTTGTCCAATGAGCTGACAGGAAATGGAGCTAAATAAAGCATAACACTCTTTCCTGCTCATGGTGGAGAGGTGAAATCGATGGTACATCTGAAATGGATACCACTGCTTGTCTGCTTCACTGACCAAGAAACATCCTCCTGACTCGGTGAACTCGGATCCAAAGTGACGCTTACTCTACATCTGTTGGAGAAGACTTCTGTTTGGTGTTCAATCATCTTGAGATGCTACTGAAGGTGGCAAGAAAGATTCAGGCATTATGAAAACAAGTTGCTTTTTTCACCTTTCCTTTATATATAACACATTCCAAAGTGAATGTTTAACTAACTGAAATTATTAATCATTATAATGATGAAATCTTTATAGGTACAAGTCGCCTTTTAATAACTGATTTAGTGAGTGATACTTATTTTAATGGTGACCAATCATATATATACAAAGAGTGTTTTTTTCTAAGATAGGCCAGGTAACTCATGATGTACATATGCATATCCCTTTTCAACCCAGACATATGGACCAAAAACTCAGCACTAATAAGTAAGGGTTAATAGAAGTTTTTGAATTAGGAGCTCCCATGATTATTTTGCTTGTAAACTGGAGTCAACATGTGGATACATCTTTCCACACTGTTGGATAGTCTGATGCTCAGTGCATCACGTCCCCCAGCAGCCTATAGGACTATGCAGCAGATCTAAGGGAAGGTTCAGGGTAAGCTGGCAGTTCAGTCTTAAAAGGACAGAGGGTGTCTGCCTCCTGGACCCAAACTAGGAGCTGGTTCCGCGGGAGAGGTGCTTGATACCTGAAGACTCTGCCTCCCAGTCTAGATTTAGAAACACTTTGAACCAGATATGTAACCCTGCAGCTGAGCAAAGTGAGAAGAAGAGATCATATTTGTCCACTATTAGATAATAGTGGACAAATATGATCTCTTCTTCTGATTCCTGTTAATTCTTGCACTGTAGCATTTTGGATTGACTGGAGGATTGACTTTTTGGGGAGTTATTTGACCATCGTGACAGGTACTGTAGTCCAGATATAGATATTTTAGAAAGGAGAGAAAGGACAAAAATCAATGTGATATTAACAGTTATCATTAAATGTATGCAATAACCTTGCAAGAATATACTAAGTATGACAATACATCCACTGTTGATGAAAACAAAAGAACACTGATCATAATTCCACTTCCACACTTGGGATATTCTTCACTTCTCTGTGCTGTACACAGGCAATGAGAAGGGTGAAACATCATTAGTCTCTGTATGGATGTGTAAAGCTACAATTAAATGGAGTACTGTGTAATTCTGTGATTATGATGTCCACTTACACTGACACAGACATGCTCATCGCGTTTTCCTGAGCATAGTGGTTTTTTTTGGTTTTTCATTAAATGCTTTTTACATAATGTGCCTGAAGTGTCTGCCATGTCAGCCATTTTGGATTGAGGTGTCACAGATCAAAACATGTGTGGAATACAAGATAGAGCTAGGCAATGTGACCAAAAATGTTGTCACGATAAAAATGTTCATATCAGCTGATATCGATAATTCTCACAATAAATGAAAAATTATTTCTTTGAAGTTAAAAGGATGACTTCTGGTCCTGTGTGAAAGCTGAAGAAACCATAAAACACTAAACAAGATGAAAACCATGCATCAAAAACATACCTGTAGTCTCTGATTTCAAGATTTATTGCTTATTTTGTTGACTTTCTTTTTTTTTCATTTACTAACGGCGGCTTTTACAACATTAAATCAAAATAAAGAAAACTGGGTAAAATCTTAGTTCGAGTTCTTATTTAACAAGACAAAAATGACGGATCATTTGTGATTTTAAACTATTCTTTTTGGTGAGAGCAATAATTCTAATGATAAAAAATTTGTTCAACATCTAAATATACATGAGTAAAACTAAGTAAAACATTGAAACATTGTTTTAGCTGACAATGTAAACAAAATGAAACCTTAAAAAGAAGAAAAATGTATAACACTATAATTAGATTAGGATATAAAAATATATCCCAATAACGATAATTAGTGTTTTATCCCCTATATAGCCCTATGTACATTAACATGCGTGAAAGGGTTAAAAAACAACTGTGGTGTTTGCTGAGGTGAAGTGATTTAAAGTATACATTTACAGTGTGTTGTTCTCCTGTGTCAACACCAGGCAAAAGGAAAAAGGAAACTCTCCAGTTCAGTGCAGGGCTCCTAACGTCAGTTCACATTTTCAGTTATATAGCTGTCAGTCTGACTTCCTATTGCACCGTATTTATCTCACTCATTTTTTAATTGTCAGGGAATTAGCATAGCCTTTCCGCTATAATTTGTAGCAGTGATATGCAGAACAATTGAGGCCCCATATGGAAGATGAGCTGTGGGATTTTAACACAATGAGAAAAGATTGATATGTGGCCTTATGCTTATTTAAAGTCCACATACATTTCATATCGCGTAGCCCTATGGGAAGCAGCGTTGGCAGCTGGCACCGTCACCAGGAAGTGAGCCAGTTTGGATCAGAGCCAATATAGTTATACAGTTATGCACAGCACAGTCCCTACCTCCACATGCAAGGTAGCCAACTCCTTTTCCAAAACAGTTAGGGCATTTTCTAAATACAATAAAAACACATATTGAGTCTTTAATTTAATGAATTTTTTACATTTTATTTTGATGCCTGTAACACACTCAAAAAAAGTTGGGACAGAGACACGTTTACCACTGTGTTACATGGCCTTTCCTTGTTATTACGCTTTTTAATCATTTGTGAACTTATGACACTGATTGTTGTGCTATTTCAAGTGAAACGTTTGTCCATTCTCCATCTTGTTGTTTCCAGGTCTTGATCTGCTCAACAGTCCGTGGTGGTCGTTGTCTGATTGTCCTCTTCGTGATGTCCATACATGTTCAATAGGAGACAGATGTGGACTACAGACAGGACAGTCCGGTCCAGCTCACGCACTCTGTGACTATGAAGCCACGCTGTCGGACCTGGTGCAGAATGAGGTCTGGCATCGTCCTGATGAAAGAACCACTTCGGGGAAAACGTGTGGACTTGATGTCAACATATGTGTGTGTAAAATTCAATCTATGTCTTCACATGGACATGGTCAGACATGTGGACGCTGATGCAGCCCCAGACCATCACAGATGCTGCTTTTACACCTTTCACTGATAACAGTCTGGATGGTCTTTGACATGTAGAACCTGATGTCTGTGTTTCCTGAAAACCAGCTGACACGTGGACTGGTCTGACCACAGCACACGTGTCCACTGTCTTTCAGTCCATCTGAGATGAGCTCGGGTCCAGAGAACTCGCCACCGTTTCTGCACAGATTTGATCTAGTTCTTCTTCTTGTGTGATACAGTTTCAGGTTGTATTTCTGGATGCAGCGTTGGATTGTGTTAAGTGATAATGGTTTTTCAAAGTCCTCCTTAGTCCATGTGTCTATATTCATCACAGTAACATGAAGGTTTCTCATGCAATGCAGCCTGAGGGTCAAAGGTCACACACATACAGCAGTTGTTTCTGTCCTTGGTCTGTACACACTGAGATTTCCCTGGACTCTCTGAATCTGGTCACCATATTATGTCCTGCAGTGTTGAGAAATATTCTCTTATAAAGTTTGTCACAAAGCGTTGAGTCTCGACTCATCCTTTGGTTGATGCTCCTTTTATCAATATATCTCCTCATCTGGTACCAATTAAGTAATTAATTTGACTGCTGTAGGCAGTTGTTTATATTTACAAGTTCATCAATGAAAGCACTGAAAATCTTCCAATCACAGGTTTTAGTTTTTACTCAAGTTAAAAGAATGTCACCTTTTGTGGACACGAGGTTTGTACTGTGCCTCTGAAAATGCTGCGTGCTCTTGTTGACAGACATTACGGTAAACTTTACGGCAGCAACTGTTACTTTTCATCCACTTGTTGCACAACGACCTTCTTCATCCCCAGACATTCTTCACTGACGAGCTTTGAACGGACTCAGGGGAAATGTCTGCACTAAACAGGAAGGTCGTGAACACATCATCGGCCCCGGCTGCCATCGGACCGTACAGGTAAGAGCACTTTAATCCCACCGATAGGACACGCCGCTGTCGATTTAGAGCAACACGTGTGTGTAGTAGTAGATCCATAAAGGTTTGAATGAATGAGATTCAAAGGACAGTCCAATGTTGAATCAGGGGCGGGTCTTAGTGTCCAATGAACTCTACCTGTTTAACGTTTGACCCGTTAAAAAAAGACCGAAGTTTAACACGGACCAGCAGCAGCACTGAGGCATAAAGACTCTTTATGAAAGAGTCATGGACCGGACCGGAAGCGGACTGGAAATGACAACGATCCGTCGAACCTTCCCGTACACTCCTAAAGCCCCTGTCAGACAGGGAATATACAGGTAAGCATCGGACTTCTGGGAAGTATCTTACTTTAACACTTAGGATGAAATCTTCACATAATCAGGACAAGAAGCGTTTCAATGGTTTAAATAATGGATGAAAAGCTGTGTCTTTGAAACAATCGGAGCTGATTAAATAGTGTAAATTGTAGTCTACTGCATGTGTCTGCTTTTTAATGTTTAATACAAAACGTGCAGTTGCACAAATTGAGTGGTGTTCCTGCTCTGACCAATGAGCTGTCAGTGGGCGGAGTCAGCGTAGTGACGTGTAGTCAGCGTCAGACTGACTGAAGGGACCTCTGCCTTCTGGTGTGTGATAAAATGCTCTCATTTGCATTTTAATGTAGGATAATAAATGTTAGTCTGAGATTAGATACATACAGGTAAATATATCGAAACCATCACCCAGATCAATGAATGTGAGGTGTTTTAATGTCCAGACACAGTTGAAGTGTGTAGTTTGGAGTACAACTTCATAACATGCTAGTTGTAGGGCTGGGTATCGTTTTCAACACTGATCGTAATATCTTGGCTTCAATAAACAATTTTTTTGTTTTTCAATATCAAGTTCCCTTTTTAACAGAAAGAAATGTACAAAACACATTACTGTGAGAGGCTTTTTTTTCAGCTCATTTCAATTTTTCTACACTCGGAACAGTTTTACGGCATAAGCCCTAACTGAATAAATTCAGTCCAATGTATCTACTATCTTTGCAACATAATCTGAAATCTTGAGTTATGGCCCAAAACATGTTTTATGAGGTCGCAACGTTCTTGACCTTAGTCCACGAAAAGCTAATGAGTGAACATTTGTGACACATTTGAAGACAATTCCTCAAGGTTTTCTTGAGACACCTGGTTCTTAAGAATGGACAGACATGAGGTCACAGTGACCTTGACCTTTGACCTTTGGCCACTAAAATGTTTCAGCTCATCCTTGAGTCAAAGTGAGTGAGTGACATTTTCTCAAAGTGTTTGGACTGATCAACGGACAAACCTTCTAGAGATGTGCCATGGACGCATCTAAAAATAAACCTATTTACCACAATTTGAAGTTTTCTGTTAACAGAATATCCTTAATAAAAAAAATATATAAAAGCTGTTCGAGTGCTGCATGGACTGACACTCATATTTACTCTTTAGATATTGAAATTTGGTATCAAACAATACCTGGCGTTTTTCAATGCTCAATAGAATTGAATCACTTCAGATGGCATTGATAAAAGTATTGATGTTTGGTACCCAGACCTAATTATTAAGAAATCTGTCTGCATGCATTAACATGTACATGTATAAGTACGTGTCATGTTAATCAGTAGATGATCAGATTAAGAGAGAGTGGGTACTACCAAATGTTGAACTACATGATCAAAAACTATCACTGAAGTTTACCTAAGAGGATTGGCAGGTGTTTGTTAAGCATGTTAAGGTCTAAGGTGTGTGTGTGTGTGTGTGTGTTGTCAGCCAGGCCGTGGTCGCAGACAGGACCATGTACATCTCAGGTCAGCTGGGGCTGGATGTGGCCTCTGGTCAGCTGGTAGATGGAGGAGTGCAGGCCCAGGCCAAACAGGTGAGGCTTACAGGTGACGGTGGCCGATCACATGTGAACCACCACCAGTCAGTATAATGTATATGTACACACGTGATCACTTGAGGTGAAGTGAAGAAAATACAAATGTAAAAGGCAAGATTGAAGAACTGACAGAACGTCTGTCCCCCCTCAGGCTCTCATCAATATGGGGGAGATCCTTAAAGCTGCTGGCTGTGACTATGGCAACGGTGAGAGCTCAATAATGTGTCCTCACAAGCTCAAGCACAAGCTCATCTTTCATCTGTTTTACAGGTTAAATGATCTTTCTGACAGAGTAAACTCTTCCATTTCAGTGGTGAAGACAACCGTACTGCTGGCAGATATAAACGACTTCAACAGTGTCAATGAGGTCTACAAGACATGTAAGCCAACGTGTTGTTTTTCACTGTCTTAAAGCATGAAACTGTGGTATCCAGAAGTAGCACGTTTTCAACAAATCCATGAAAGCATCAGCCAGTAGTTACATATTTAAACACACACTCTATTCCATTGACTGCCATGTTTCTTTATAGCCATGCACTGAAAAACTGCAGTTTATATGGAGTCCATCCTCACTATATCCCCATCTACTATTGAAAGAAGGTTCAACATAAAAGAACTCCAGCTATATACTTTGTTTTAAAAGAGCAACCAGCGGATATTGTTAAATAAAAGGTGTGCATTTAATTTGCTCTTCTAAAGGAATGAATGGAATGTGTTGTATGTTATTTGTCTCCTAATAATATTCCACTAAATGTATGAAAGCAGCCACATGGGGGCAGCGTTTACCCAACATAGTCAAAGTCTCTCATGTTGACGGTCAGTCATATCACCTATACAAACCACTTTATATGTTATATACTGATCAGTGGTTTATTGGTCCTTATTAGTTGCTGAACATGAACCTTATTGAGTCCCAGATGTGATATAAGGCATTTCTAAAGGCCCTTAAAATGTCTTAAATATAATTTTGACAGGGCTTAAAATTGACTGGATTTATTGCTTGGTTGAAGCCTGTTGAAAATAGCAAAGATATAACCCCATGTACCTGTAAAAATCTCAGCTCAAATGAGAAACTTTGGATATAAAGGCGCTAGGGTTGAACAGCATGTTCGTAAAAAAAACGTAACCGGGCCGTAAAAAACCCCACCAGCGAACGCCTGCCATCACCCACTATTCCTCTACATTCACCTGTGGAGTGTCACCAGAGTCTGGCCTCAGTGTGACTCAACATCAAGTAGGTCTTAAATTGCATTGATATACTGTGAAAACGTCTGAAATAGTCTTACATTTAATTTGCTGGAACCTGCAGAAAACCTAGTTCAGACCAAAGACCCTCGAACAAAATACAAAATAAATACAGAATCCTGTATATATTTATTGTAGCAGTTAGCATCAGAAGTAAAAGTTAAATTAGTACCAATTTTGCATTTGCTTTGTCTGTAGAATGTAGAATTTACCAGAATAAAAAAAGTAACCATAACAGTTGTGCAACAGTGCTTTTTACTGTGAACTTGGACAGAACCTTTTACATGACAGATTTGTTTTTCCAAATGAATGTTTGTCTATATCTGACCTTTACTGAGCAGATTACAGCCATTTATTGACTGAGAGGGAGAAACTCCATGGCTTTCCAGTGAATTCTCCAGAACATGGTGGTGTTAATCACGTTCACTACCGAGCCTCTGAATGTCCACATAAGATCAAATACTGAGTGGCTGAGAATCTACATGTTACTGGACTTTGTAAAACGTATTGATAGGGCTGTCGCTAAAATTCAGTTTGACTAGTTTATTTCTAATTTCATAATGAAGAAATAAACTGAATGAAGAAGAGCCGTTTGTGTCATTTTATTTGACTTTGAAAACAAAGATTGCACAGGACACGTGAATAGCTAAAATATACAAAGTCTTTTACTGAAATTTACAAAGAAATTACTGATAAATGACGTGGAAATATTGATGGAAATATGCCAGTTTTGTTTCTTTCCAGCTGTGTTCATACAAGTGAATGAAGACGATTATCACATTTATGTAAAACAGTTGTGGTGAGCTCCAGTAAGTGCGATAAAGTGATGATGTAATAATTGTGACAGGCCTTTAGACGTGTTGATTGGTTAGATGAGTGTTTCAAACCGTCTGAATCATTTTAGGATGGTAGGTTTTTAGCTGTGGGTGGTGGTCTAGGTCTTTGAGGTTTAAGTACAGAGCCATTTAACAGTTTAAAGTCTGCAAAGATTAGGCACATTTAAAATGTAATCTTGTGTGCTGATTTAATTAGAGAGTCTACACTACTGTTTAGACTAAATTTCAATCATTGTGTTGCATCTCTATCAGCTGTGCGTATGTGTGCTGATTTGTGAATGGAGAAAGTGAAAAGACTTCAGTTTCAGTTTAAATTCGATATGAGAAACTAAACAGCTTCCAAATATTCGCCCATTGTGTTCGATGATGTCCTTGGTGGTCATTAGAGATTCAGTGGCTTCTATTACACATAGACATCCCTCTGAAAACAGCCGCTGACAGGTTTAGTGATCACCTGACACACGGGTTCATGCAGTTCTTCTTCTGCTGTATGAACGCGCAGCCCCCCCAACCCCTCCCCCCTCCCGGGCTGCTCGGTCTGGGCATTTCCTCTTGGACCACAACAGACAGGTGTAACACAAGCTGCCGCAGTGCCCAGTGAGTTGTAAATGGACACCAGCGTTCAAGGCAAACAGATGTAACCCAACTCCTCCCAGCTAGCATTACTGCTCAGGCCATTGACTGAGGAATGGGTCCGAGCTACCACCTCCCCCCTGACTCCACTCGACCCCGAAACATCAGGCAGGGAACTTTCCCTGACCTTCATAAGAGGAAGGACCTGGCATATGTGATCCAAAGTCATGTGAGTTTTGAGGAGTTAGAACACCAGGTGAAGTGACTTCCAGACAGCAGATACAGTTTGGATTTCATTGTTTGATGATGGTCTCTGTTTTTCTCACCATGCATTGCCCTTTAAGTGGGACATATTGTACCCCACTTAGGTTAGTTAAAGCAAGTCTCATGTGTCCCCAGAATGTGTATTTTTAATTTCAGATCAAAACACCATACAGATTGCTCATTGCATGTCCTGCAGAGCCAGAACTGTTTGCCTGTTAGTGCTGTGCAAGCGCTGGGTATAGGTCTGGCACAAGGGGCAAGGACTCCAAAAAGCTCCAAAATGAAGCCAATGCAGAAGTGTCTTAAAGTGTAATACCACTTATGGCCACTAGTTGCTGCTCCAAAAAGCCCTGGCTCCCATAGACTTAAATTGAGGAGGCGTCCCTTGGTGTTAAAATGACTAAATCTCTACCAAACAAAACACCA
Source organism: Coranthus polyacanthus (assembly GCA_037367275.1). Classification (NCBI taxonomy): domain Eukaryota; kingdom Metazoa; phylum Chordata; class Actinopteri; order Kurtiformes; family Apogonidae; genus Coranthus; species Coranthus polyacanthus. The sequence continues at coordinate 817,593 of JAPQRN010000003.1, read as the reverse complement.
TATAAAAAGACTTGTCAAAACTGCATAGCAGAAGGGAGGAGAATGACAATCCTGCCATTTACTCCGGAAGAGTACAATTATTAATTTTCAAACTAAATGACTGTAAGATTTAGGATGATCATAATTATGTTTTCATTAGTGCATAATCACATGAAAATAAGAATTGTGTTTTTGTTCCCATAGAATAAGTTGCTTATATCAACAGAGGGAGCAGGAGTCCATCATGTTGCACCGCCATGTTTCTACAACCGCTCTTTTTTTAGTTTTTTATGGCGGGTGTATTACTGTCAGGGTTCAAATCCCCTTAACTAAAAAGCCCAGAACAGACAAAACTTGGCTCTACTGAGGGACTTTCACATTTTTTGCAGGCACCGTAGGGGAGGGACAATGCGGTATTCAGTTGGTTACAATTTGCAACTTCACCACTAGATGTCACTAAATATCACACACTGAACTTTAAAGATCATAACAAAATTTTCTCGGTGCCAGGATTGACACTAGGCCCGTATGACAGATAATAAATCTGATACTTTACTACATTTTAGTTGTAAGTGCTTTGGTTACGTGAAAGAGTTTCGCAGTATGAATGCATTGTTGGCAAGCCAGAGGGTTGAGTATTTGGATTTAGATGAACATTAATAGGAACCGCCATGCAAAGCAGCCCATGGGTCCTCCACCCCGGCTCCGTTCCTCAGCTCTTCCTCGGTGTCCCCCAGGTGTCCCCTCTCAGGCCTGATGGGATAATCCCTCCAGTTGCCTGGGAACATCTCCACAGAGGACTGCTGCTGGGACATCCTGATCTAACAGTGTGAAGGAGCACCAGTCCTACTCTGAGATCCTATTCTTAGGCTCGGCCTCGCAGGTTTTAGTCCCTGGGGTGTAGTTTTAGAACACCTCCATTTTCTCTAAAGGAAAGACCTACACCTCTGAGTCATACTGGTGTAGGTCTTTCCTTTGAGAACTGCTTTTTTCTTGTCATTATGATAGCCATGTACTACTTCCTGCAGTGCACTGTTGTCCAAATAATTCTTCAGCGTTTGCAGTAACACAGTCTGTCCTAACACTGGTTTTGTACAGACGGGGTTGGTAAGTAATCAACAAAAGTCGGGACACCTCTAGGACACTGCAGGCATCAACTTTCAAGGCTTCATTTACTTCCATTGCTGCAGATAAGCTGTCAGGGAACCCATTACTTGTCTCAAGGGCATAGGTTTGGCCTTCACATTGGTAGCCCCAGAGCCCCTGGTCTGTATTTAAACTATACTAAACTCTTCTTGCATTTTGTCTTAAAATAACTTAGTAACTTAGTTAACATCAACCTACCTCACTGAAGATCTGAAGGTCCAGCTGCGTCTCCCTCAACCTTTTCAGCATCTTTACTTGATTTCTCAGTTTCCTGTGTGTAATATAATAATTCCATAATTCTATAAGTGATCACCTGAAGATTCACCTGTTTCCTCATCAGTCTTCTCTACTCATTAGCTGTGTTTCCTGCATATAAAACAATTCATTACGGCTGACATTTTCATGAGATTTATAGACTGAAATTTATCTCACAATTTGTATATCCACTCTTTGTATGTTTAGTCCTGCTGACAACCATGTAAGAGAGGCCAGGGTTGTGTTGGTAGTTAACGCTAGTTAACAGGGTTGGCATCATTTTCATCAGACTGACATCATTTTCCACAGTGGGAAGGATGGTGACGTCGGGTAATGATGTGGCTTTTGACTCATGCGTCCACTGTGTATCTCCGTTTGTCTCATTATCTATCTCAATATGTAATATCTCAGGAATGGCTTGACAGAATGTCCCACAATTTGCTACAAACACTCACTTGGATGAAAAAGATTTTGATGGTCAAAGGTCAAGATGCCTTATGTCTTCTAATGAATACAGGAACACTGTGAGGGGATTTCTGCAAATTTGACACAAACATTCACTTGGACTGAAGGATGAACTGATTAGATTCTAGTGGCCAGAGGGCAAAGGTCAAGATCACTAATTAAATAAAGTTGCTCAACAAAGTCTACTGTTACTAATAGTAACTTCTAATTGAGAGAACTGAGTGGACATTGTATGATGCAAGGACAGTGGACGAAGCTGATTGAACTTGTGGTTGGTGTTTACTTTAATTACATTCAGTGGAAAAGCTCCCGATGTCACTTCAAAAAAAACAAGCTGTTTTCCAATTAAGTAAAATGTACCTGTGTTGTTTTTTTTCTTTCATTTAGTTTTCAGCAGTAACTTCCCTGCCAGAGCTGCGTACCAGGTCGCTGCACTCCCCAGAGTAAGTTTCAACACTCCTTTATACAACTGTACTGCAGCTCTGATACTTCTACTTCATAGAACTGAGTACACATGGGGTGGTAGTTACAGTAGGTACAACCCAAATCAGATAATGTTGGGACAGTATGTTGAATTCATATTAAAACTGAAAACAGTGATTTGTAAATTATCTTTGATGTGTATTACACCGAAAACAATGCAACAGAACATTTTTTTGACATTTCACCTCATGATATGTATTGTTTTTTTTAAATAAACACTTATATTTAGGGCCCGAGTCACACTCGTAGTGTGGGCGAAGGCCCTATTGAAACTGTAAAGATTTTTTTTCTTTTATGATTTGAGCACATTTTTGGTGGTCTAAACATGCACGAAAACTCACATCATAAGTCGCAAAAACTGCCGTTTGGTATGGCTGTGGCACATGGAGGACCAAAACTCACTCGATAGTGCCCCCTAAAGACCACTGCTGTCTACATTTACCTACACGATGTGTATCTCACTGAGATCTACAAAACAGTCAAAGACCTTTTTGTAGACCATGATCTCAACCCAACAGGAAGTCGGCCATTTTGAATAGCGTGGCCATTTATGGTGATTTACTCAAGTTGTATTTGAACTAACTCCTCTTACAGATATTATTCAGTCAGCTTCAAATTTTTGTCAGTCCAGTCTTAACATGTTGAAAATGCAAAATTATCAAAACGGTGAGTGGTCGTGACACTATATGTTCAGGGCGGGGCCGTGAATCATGAAGTCTCTCCATGAAACATGAAATCGAAATAACTCCACATTTTCAGGTCCAACCTGCACCAAACTTCATATGTATGACACGAGTCCCGTCCTGAACACAATGACACGTCAATATTGAATCTGACTCATAGCGCCACCTATTGGCAACAGGAAATGTCATGTTTACATATGCTGCTGTTTGTGTGTGTTTGTGAAATGGCTTTACTGTGGCTTTGCTGCGAAGA
>JAPQRN010000003.1:794652-808376 GCA_037367275.1 Coranthus polyacanthus | reverse complement strand
GGTCCTTTTAGTCTTTGGTCCAGATCACACGGCGTCCATTTCTTCAAAAAAAATACCTGGATACTGATTGGTCTGATCACAGTCCACGTTTCCACTGAGTGATGGTCCATCCCAGATGCCTCTGAGTCCAGAGGAGTCCACAGCTCTAGATGAACGACGGTTCTTAACCCTGGTCCATGTGGGCCCTTTCCTGGATGCTGCTTTTGGACCAAATCATGATTACATTCATCTGTTCACATCACCTGTTTCAAATCACATTATTTCATTATTTCAACTCATTATTTGTCCTAAATTGCTCCTGTTCCAACTTTTTCTTTTCACCTTTTTTGTTGTATTTATACTGTCTACAATCAAGGACAAGTCAAAGTACATTTTACTATCACTGCTTTTTCTAATTTGCATTTTCCATAACATCCCAACTTTTGTCTGATCGGGGGTTGTACATTCTCATCCATGCTTTGCATTTTGCCATCATCAGTGTTCATTTAGTGCTCCTAGTATTAGTGGAGTATAATGTTGTGTTGTTATGCACAAACTACCATGACTACAAGTTACATGTTGACTTTTGTCCACCACTGTTGAAGTAACGTTTCTTTCCGTGTCTCCTCAGGGTGGACTGGTGGAAATCGAGGCTGTTGCCGTCCTCGGTCCTCTGTCAGATTCCTGACTAACCGGACACAAGCTGTAGTCGAAACCTTCAAGAGTTAAAGCGTTGAAGCCTTGTTCCAGATGAGACGTGAAAGGTCTCTCGTTCTGTTTTCAAAACTGTTAGGATTTGGCATAAATGTGTTTCTCCTTTGGCTACTGTGATTGTACTATTTCAAATAATAATAATATGGAGGAAACTTTACTTGAAAAACGTTAATATTTAGCAGGGCAGCACTTAAATCGGCAACACTTTGTAATTTCATACTGATATACTTTGGATGGAAAAAGATGGTGATGATAACATTCCCTGGATGTAGATTTAGATTCATCTGAATTTCCTCTTTGTGCCTTTTAAGGTTTGGAAAATCATCCTCGGTTTTGTTCCAGAAAAGATCAATCCTGAGAGAGGTGCTGACTAATAATAAATACAGTTTAAAAAAACCCAACGTTGACTGTTTATTTAACCTTAAATATCACACCCACCAAATATAAGTCTTCATTTACATCTCAAATAAAGTCCATGTATTAGATGTTATGTTTTTGAAGGTGGCCTTTTAATCTTCAGTTCAGTTCATACCTTATTACATCTTCAGTTTTCATTTATTTTTCCTCCAGAGAGAAATCATGACACAATAGAAACAAAAAGCTCTCACGTTTACTCTTATCTCATTCATCAGAAATCAGAAAATCACCAGCTTGTCATACAGTATTCATCACAAACATGATTATCAAATCAAAGCCAGTCACCAAACAGAATATAATTTTCTGATCAAATGTATTTTGGCTTCGTTTTTCAGGAGCATAATGTTTTAGAAAAGCACAGAACGGATGAGATTAAAGACATGTATGATGTTTCAGAATATCTGCTATTATGAATTTCTATACAGGTAAGAAATAGAAATGTAGTGGATAATTTACTGTGAGTTAGTCTCAAATGATAGACACACTAAGTGCAGTAGTTCTCTGTCTATGTACAGTCTGTGAGCAGAAGTTGCAGCCGCTGAGAGGGGAAGAAGGCACAGTGATGACTGACGAACCCTGACTTCAAGTGCTTATCAAAGGGTCTGCATCTTGGCAACAAGGCGATGTCTTTCACACACACACACACACACACACACACACATAGTCCAGACAATTTTACCTGCAGAACACACACTTTCACTCACGCATACGAACAACGTAGGACACTTTGAAATAATTCATCTGTGCATCTGTCGTTCATGTTGCGGTTCACTCACTGGGAGCTGAAAACACAAACGGGAAACGTGTTAAAAAGAAGTAGAATTATAGTGTGATATAGTGTAAAATAGTCGTCTTTACCTGGTGTCTCTTCTGTTTTGGTCTCTGTAGCAGCACCCGTGGCCTCTGCTTTTTCTGTTTGGAAAAGATAAGAGTTATTCATAACATTTAAAGGGTTGTTTCAAATAAATGGCTTTTAAACACACCCAGTTAATTTTGGTTTAATTTGTCCAAGTTTTAACATAGAAGTGTCTCAGATTTCTGCCTCCAATATAATGGAGATGAATACAGGTTCAGTTTCAACATTAAGTTTTTACTGAGAGGAAAGTCTTTCACAGTGCGGTCTGTGGACCTTAGCTTTTAAAACCATTAATACTTTTTGTAATTTAAAAAGTCATTGTATTGGAGGCAAATACCTCAAAACCTGGGGTTGTATTCACTAACATGGTGAGGATCTTCTCAGAGCTCTAAAAACTACTCGTCATAGCTTAGGAGCAACTCTGACCAAGAAGAGACAGAAACTTTGATCTCAGTGAGGAGGAGGTGTGATCGCTTGATCACACAAAAAAAGTTTAGTTTATTCAGTTTTCATGTTTTTGAAAACTGTGTTCTTATTCTTATTTCGATTAACAAAATATTTTTTGTACGGCTCGATTTAATTTGAGTCTTAGTTTTCATTAACTGTAATAACACTTTGTGTTTCCTTCATGTTCTCCTTTGCTTCAGAAACTCTTTTTTTTTCTGTTTCTTAAAGTCCTCTTCTTTACTCCTAACAGTTTTTAATCTTGGGTGCTCTTTTAAGAAAATGCTTTGCGAGTAACTTTTTTTATCTTCACTACCATCCACTCTTAACTTTAAGGGTAAATTCTTAGATCATGCCTATAATTCTAAGAGTTTTCTAGGAACAACTCTGTGCTAGGAAGCTTTATGGATACAAACCCTGGACCTTTGAAAATCCATGAAGAGCAGTGATGCACTTATGGACCAAGTGTGGACAAAAATCAAGCCATGAACGTCCCCTCCAAAAAAACCATATCTTTGCTCATTATACATTTTAATCTAAAGCACCAAAACAATATCAAACAAACAGTGAAAAATGCAAAGATCTGACCATGAATTAGCATATCAACCCCACCCGTAACAGATCCAAAAGTGGCCGAGCTGCCACTGGATGTGACACTCGATCCTTATCCTCCATTGGCTGTGAAACAGAGGCAGGGAGGCTCAGCATGTGTGTGCTATATGTGTTGGCATGCTCTAGTTTCTCTGTGGACTCAGATTGCACCTTAATGAGACCACACTGACAACAAAATGTTGGCGGCAACACACACACACACACACACACACACACACATACATACACATACATACACACACAATACATGCAGGCCGTCTAAACAGAGCTGTGTTAAAGCTTAAACGTGGAGTCATGTGGGTCGAGGTGAAGTCAAGACCGAGGTCGTGGACAGTCATGACGAGTAATGATTGAACAACACAACAATGGAGAAATGGCATCTTTTGCGATCATGCATGTGATCTAACGATGCAAATGATTTTTATTGCACACTTGGATTGACTCGGGCTCGTCGTCGCTCCACATTCCAGACACTTTGCATTAGACAAAGAGGAAAATGAAGAGGTGGCTTCCTGAAGCTGCCTTTCATTTGCATCAAGAAGCAATAAATGAAAGAACTGATAGTAGTGAATGTAATTCTGCACTGTGTCACCCAACTCTTCCCTCTTTGAGACACCGTTTGGAGCCAAATGTGGCACATGATCACTGTGCAAACACGCTCTGATCTGACAGCGTAGTCTGTCCTCGATGACATGAAATAAATGACGAGCCGATCTTTGCCCCCGAATTTAAAATCCACCAGTTATAGTTCTGAAACTTCCATTAGTTTTTATTTGTATTTAGTTATTTGGTTTGGTTTTTAGTTTCAGTTTTGATTTTGATGTTGAAGAATTGACTAGTTTTAGTTTATTTTTTATTAAGTTGTAGTTTTAGTTTGAGTTTTTCAGGTGTTACGACAAAAGTGTGGGATGAAAGATTCATGACACAAATATGATTTATAAAACCACTGTGACCTAAAAGTCCCACATTATACAAAATCATTTTATTCTTGTCCACCATGAACTAAAGTGGTTAAGGTGACAACAGAAAAACTAAGCAATTCTATTTTGTTTTATTAGTTATAGTGTGTTTGTGAACTATAATAACCGTGGCTGCTACAGCTGCAGCAAACCTGTGATGTTAAGTAAAATGTTATTTATTTTATTTGAGAGTTCTATAATTATGGTTTCAACTAGGGCTGAACTATTAATTATTACAAATATTATACAAATTTACAGCCAAGTGCAATATCCAAATAACAGCAGTGGAAATGATTGGATAAAGATGAAATATGTCACTACATATAATTATAAATGAAGCATTGTGGTGCTACGGAGATGCCTCAGATTATAACTCTTACTGTCCAGACATAAGGGAATACGGCTGGACAATAAAACGATAAAGATATTTATTACAAAACTCATTTTTTCTTTCAAGGTTTGTGTTTGTTTTGTTCACATTTGCAGCTAAAACCCCACAAAATCTTTCAATGTTTTGTTCTTTTACAAAATTAAACAAAGTTTAGCAAGTGTTTGTCATGTTCTGACCATAAAGAATAATTCAGAACCTCAAATAACCATTTCTTCAACTTTCACTCAGGACCAGAAATCAGCCTTTAAACTCGATCTGACATTTATCATGATAATCACAACATTTGTAGTCGTATAGTCCAGTCCTGTAAGGGAACCAGCAAAAATCACATCAGAAATGGAATCTAAAAGTTTACATTTCCACTAAACTCTTGACTCATATCACAATCATACCTGTCTGTTAAAAATAAGTGTTGAAAATAAAGGGGTTTTTTTGCATATCAGCAATGGGAACATAATGACAAGGTTCCTTTGTGAGATGACAATTAAATAATGTTGAAATAAATAACAAAATAAGGAATCCAATATAAGTCAGTGAAGCAAACCAGTGTGACATGACAGGAAAGATGGAATTATCTTAAATACTAACTGAATAACTGGATGCGTGACTCATAAACACATTCCTGTGCTCACCCCCGTGTGTTCATTAAAGGCCAGCGCCTCCAGTATGTGTGTGTTGTTGGATACGTCCTGGTTACCACCACTGCAGAGGGACTGAGAGAAAGACTGAAGGGACATAATGTACTGTACCTGCTCATTGGGGTTGTTGGTTTTTATGACTTATTTGTTTATATGTCAACCTCTGACGAGCATGAATTTGCTCCCATTTAAATCCTTAAAATGCTCGTGTGTTTTGGGAAATAAAGTTGTGGGTCTGTGTATCATGCATGGGTTGTCTCCCTCCTACCTTGCTCAGGAGGAGCTGCAGCAGCCGCCGGCTCCGAGGGGGTCGCTGCCGTCTCTGCGGTGGTGGTGTTTACCGGGGCGTCTGCAGGTGCTGCTGCAGCCTCTGCAGGTGGAGCGGCTGCAGCCGGCTGGGGCTCCGCCGCCGGCGCCGGTGGAGCTGCGGCAGCAGTGCCTTCTGCAGGTGCGGCCGCTGCAGCAGGTTCCTCTGCAGGTTTAGCATCTCCACCTCCAGCAGGGGTCTGGTCTGGAATAGTTTCACTGTCCTCGGCTACTTTGCCATTCTCGTTAGCTGCCCCTGTCAGGAACACAAGGTGACGTGACACGTTGTCCAAACCTCAGTAAAGAAACACTTTTTAACACATATTCATCAAAATCAGCAATGTTTGTGGTTCATATGAAAACAATTTAGAGACAACACTTTCAAAATAAGATGAGAAACATTTGGCCTCGTGGTGCAACATCCTCTTGTATTGTGTGTTTTTTACGTTCTTCAAATGTAAAACTTGTTCCTCCTTACTTTGGACAACAATCTGTGGACTGTAGAGCTGCAATCATTAATCGATTAGTCATTGACCATTCAAGTAATCTGCAACTATTTTGATCATTGATAATCTGTTGTTTTTTTAAATTCTCGAATTGCATCTTCTTAAAGTTGAATTCTTTTGTGTTTTTTTTTTCTTCTCTGTGACAGTAAACTGCATATCTTTGGGTTGTGGTAAAACTAAGAAAACATCGGTGATCTTTGAAAAAAGGTGAGTAGTAACAAAAGCAGAACAAACCATGGATACAAAGAAAAATAAGACAAAATGTGTTGGTGTATCGCTTCGTGTATGACGTTTGTATAAGAGACAACATTGTATGGTTAAGCTCCATTTGACACAGTGTGAGGCCGTATGACGGCACAGTCAAGGGTCGAGGTTAGGTTTGGAAATGGAAGAGTTTGAAGATCCTTCATTTCATTAACAAGCAGTTGTCGTTTGTTAGACCAAAAATCTAATCTAGTCTGGACCACGTAAAGAGACCATGTTTTACCCAAAACAAATATATAAGTATGCTATGGCTACAAGGCACACATCACTGAGCTGAAAGTGCCCAAACAGCAGCTGCAGAACTCCTGTGATTCATAATTGGAAGGTTAATGATTATGTGAACTATTGTTAATACACATTAACAGCGTCACTGTGCTCCGTTCACAGCTCCATGCAGAAGGTGTTTCATATCACTTCCCTGTGAAACCTTTTTAAAGGATTTGCATTGCACCTATTTGCATTGATTATAAAGGTTTTAACCATTAACTTTCTATGACTTTTTGATATTCTGTTCTTGGAATGTTAATCGTTTCTAGATTGTTTTTCATCATCAGATGTTCTTAAAGGGGACATATTGTGACAAAGGTTTTCGTGTCCTTTTCATTCATGAAACAGGTCTGGAGGCTCTAAAAATAACAAACTATCAAAACACTCACTCAACAGTGAAACTTTCACAGTGACTTTTCAATAACTGCCTGAAACAAGACGTTTGAGTTTCTGTGTATTTGTGATGTCACTACTAAGCCAGTCCTCCAGGACCACCAGACCCACCAGAACCACCAAAACCATACATACATACATGATGGTATCCATGGCACCCACAGGAAAGGGGTGTGGTCAGCAGCAGCTCTTTTACATTTAAAGTGACAGACACAGAAACAGCCTGTTTGGAACAGAACTGAAAACCACAAGTTACAGACATGGAACAATGAAGGATCTGTCAGATGTTTGAGCTGAAACTTTACATAGACATGGAGACATGTGAGACTATCATTAACTTGTTAAAATAGGTACAATGTGTTGCTATTACTGTATATATTACTTGTTAATGAAAAAATTGGGCTTTTGTTGTCATTAACTAACAGCTTATTAACAGCTTATTTCTTTATGTCTTGCCAGACTTTTGCCTCATATTTGCACATAAGAAAACCCTGAAGGCTTTACAAGTCACATTTATGACAAATGTTGACTTTTCATTACTTTGACACAGTGGAACAAGAATTATTTCCAAAGCTAAATATGATGTCCTTAAGGATGTTTGAAACCAAGACACTTTTCACTGGATTTGACTGTCTTGTGACATTTCTGTAGACAACAGACAAAGTTGTTTGTATGATTAAGTCTTTTTCATATTTATTGTCTTTAGGACAGTTTTGTCCATTAATAAAAAAGAGCATTTTATGTTACACTCAAAGACTGTTTTAGTTTCATGTTGTAATTATAAAGAGAGTTGGAGTGTATGTGTGTTAAAATAACAAAATAAACAAATAAAAATCATTCTATTTACTTGGTGTGATTGACAGTACCAGGTAAATCAGCCTTTGGGGCCATATGCAAAAATAAGAAAACATCCTTGATTTCCATGACCTCTAAGACAACCTCACTGTTGAGTAACTGCAGAGCTGTACCTTCAGCCACTGACAGCAATTATTTATTGATATTTACTGAGAATTGTACTGGAAGCTTTTCACCTCTATGTTGAGGCCAGAGGTCAGCTGTAGAAATGACTTGTTTCTCAGCTGAGTCCATCACCTGAAGTCATATCCCGTTTCAGGGTGTCGCCTATGTCACCAGGTGAGCACATGCGTGAGTTTCCATGCTTTTATGGAGCTTTAGACCACTGTACTGTATGTCTTCAAATGGTGCAGTGACTTGCTCAAAGGTAAATCTTTTACATATTTTCTGAGTTCTGTCAATTAATGACAAGGCTAACAGTAGGCTACCATGAACAGAGTCATATTAAAGCTGCAGGAGCTGAAATCAGGTGGAAAAAATGCCAGTATTTAATACCGTACACACTTTCCTTCTGCAGCTCTCTCCTGTCTGCCAAAATAAAAAAAACACTAAATATAAAGATAGATGAACCTGACCCCCTTTAACGCCACAATGGATAACTGAAGCCACTTTTACAAGTTTCTGTGTGGAGCCTCGGAGTAGAGCAGTAGAGTCTGACAGAATCTAAACAGCGAACGGTAATTACAGCTGTCAGTCAAATATTTAACCCTCTCTACCTGTCTGGAAACACCTGTGACCTCCTGTCACGGGGTAGATTTTCTTCAGCCCGAAAACAGAGTCCAGAGAAGAAGTTAGAATTCTAGTTTCCTGTCAGACCACTTGAATCACAATATGCACAAAAGTAATTATGGAATTTTTGCCCAGTGGCGCCAAAAAAACTATCAAGCACGGAGGCTTTAACTGTCTACAAAAGACACAGATTTTTAAAAATGAGCAAAAAATGCAGAGCACTCAGAGGTTCACTGAAGTATGGTGAAGGTGGTCTTTGGTGGGAAACAAAAAATGTTCAAAAAGGAAAAAGGTCCACGGCCCTTTTCAGAGCTGTGACCCAGCTGTATTTCAATATGCACATGCAGAACCTGGATGTGTTTTTCATTGTATTATGAAATACATCTTATTTTTTTCTAAAGAATCCCTTTTTTCTTTTAGTATAAATGTTTGATTTGTCTCTCTCTGTGAAGGAATTATACTCGATCCTACAAAAGGTGTCCTGTTAAACACATTCACATAGTCACTGCAAAATGCAAACACAAGATCCAGTGTTGGTGCGTTACCCTTCAAACGTGTGCTAGTTTGCACCACGGCCCAGCTATCTCTGACTCACTACAACAAAGAAGTGTCCAAAGTGGCTTCTCCATTTCCTATTGAAACTGTAGACTGTCATCAATCCCGCTGCCATGCCACTGTCTCCCTCAAGAAGGACAGAACAGGCCAAGAACCACTGTTAAATAATGACAATAAACTTTCCCATGCCGACACTGTGGAGCTGTGGCTCCCTCATAAATAAAGATGCAAGAGATAATGAGACAAATATATCTGCAGTCATTTGCATTTAATCTGTACAATCCTTATCATGACACTGCCTGCTGTAAATGGATGATGCAACTCTATATGGACATGGCAGTGAACGTGGAGGATGACACCAGTTCCACCAACATGTTACAAGGCTATTTATAGAACTACACTCAAATAAAATAACTATTAAAATACTATCTTTCAGTCTTAAAGTCTGGATTTTTAGTCTTTATTAGAGCAAAAAAATAAAAATCCATTAACATTTCTTAGGGGAAGTAAAGAACATAGTGTTTGGTCAGTACCAAAACAATTACATATTTTTGAAAATAATATGTTCATTTTATGCAGTTGAGGTATTGTTACTTGTTTGTCAGATTGTTTGTTGCTGGAGTCCTTCCTCTTCATTTAACAACTTATCTGACTTTTTTCGTTGTTTTTTTGTATTTTTTTTTTTTTAGAAATCTTACATATTCACTTTAAATATCCTAAACATGAATGTCACGCATGTATATGCATGTTATAAATGTTATTGAGATTTGAAATTCTTTAACTGAGATATGTTAGGGTATATATTACGGAACTTTGACTCACCGGTTGTGCTGGCTCCGTTGCTCTCCTCGGGCTTAGCACTGGGTCGAGTCGGGTCTACAGCTGAAGTTTGGGAGCTGGTGGAGCATCCCATCCTGTCCTGTGCGCGCAGAGGACTGGACGGTTCACTTCAGGAGTTCAGAGCTGAGGAGAGGCTGGAGCTGCCTCGATGACGTCGAGCATAGATAAACGGAGCTGCCTCAAAACTATGGACAACGAGGACAAAAAGCACACCGCTCGGCAAATTCCTCTAGTCCTGTGCGTAATTGCGCATCGCGGGTTCCACCTTCGAAACTGCCTCCTCGTGCTGTGGCTCCAAGTAACTCAAGAGTTTGACGCGCAGGTGAAATGTAGGCTTGTTGTTGTACTGTAACTTAGGCGGCGTCTAAGAGGCTGGTTCAGGGACGAAAATACATTATTCACACAGTGCGCGGCCACCTCTTGGGGCGGGGAAAGTGAACCAGCAGCAGCTTTCGTATAACTATAGTTACTGCCAGTGTTCCCTTGAGCAATATTTATCCTAAAGTAAGGTGAAATGTGGAACTGTGACAAAATGTGGAAAACAGACCCAAATCTAACCCGTTTTAGAATTGATTTAGAATTGTTGAGATCTTTAATGTGAAGGCATTCTCTTACAAGTTAAAGTTCTGCATTCAAATATGCCTCTAAACAGAATAACAGTGTGACTGTCAAGGACTCAGTGGCAGCATGTCAGTGTTTTATTGCAGGTCTATGAGCAGCCATACAAGGCAGAAGCTATTCAATAAACATGATTTGCATGTGGAGGCAAATGTTGATTTTCTCTTATCTCTCTGAAATGCAGTGGGGTATAACATATAAAAATCCATGTAATTACAAGTACTCACGTGGACTAGTGTAACTAGCTACTACTTTACTTTTCATTTTCTGCAGCTTTATCCTTCTACTCCACTACATCTCAGTGTACACATCTCATACGTGGTTCTCACAGGACAGCGACGGTACAAACATATGACGATCTTATAGAATATAATGCATTGCTGTAGATTAAACTACCAACAGTGTATACAGTAGTTTCAAAAACAGCATATATATAACACATATAAAAACACTGACAGAGACCATTTTACTGCACAATGAATACTTTGACTTTTCACACTTTAACTACTTATTGCTGATATTTACAAACACAACTTTTACTTATAGTGGCGTATTTTCAGTGTGGTATTAGTACTTTTAAGTGAAGAATGTGAGAACTTCTTCCACCACTGAATATACAAAAATATAGGCTTTGTAATTCACGTGACTCATGTGTAGTCAGTCTGCTGCGCAGTATCCCTTCGCGCAGGCCTACAGGCAGAAAGAAGCGCAGTGCACGACGGGACTTCCTTTCTCTCCGAGGCCATATTGGAGTTAACTCACTGTAAGATCGGCTCTGAGTTTTTGGATTAAAAAACGTCGTAATTCGGCAGCTAGGCAGTTTATTTCTCATCCTGACTTTAACGACGCTTTCCTTCTCCTCTCCTGTTGCCCCCAGGTTGGCCGGACCGGACTAAACAGCCAAAATGGTGGCCGCAAAGAAGACGGTGAGTGGGTCCGCACGGGCCGGAGTGCACGCGCCGCTCCATGGCCAGGCTGCTGCTTCACGTGGAGACGTGTTTCTGTCAAGGCCTGCTAACTAGCACTGTAGCTCCACGTATTAACTTATACTTATATCGAGCTTTGTGTTTTGTAATTGTCTCTTCAAACTGTCGTGTCGGACGTTTCTTTAGCGCTGTCAAATCATGTGTTTGCCCTACGTTGGCTAACAAGTAGCTTGTAACACCGGCAGTGAAATTAACTTATGCTAGTATGCTAATACTAGCTAGCTGCATGAGCGTCTTTAACGTGGTAGCATTTGCCCCATTTCCATGTAAAACCTACGTGCTCTTTTTCCAAATGTCTTTTAAATAGGTCATTGTGGTATAAAGTAACCCCAGTTCGGTAACATGTTTGCTGTCACTGACGTGGTTAATGTATTCGTTTAGAAAAAGTCCATGGAGTCCATCAACTCCCGTCTCCAGCTGGTGATGAAAAGTGGGAAATATGTCCTGGGCTACAAGCAGTCTCAGAAGATGATCCGACAGGGAAAAGCCAAGCTGGTTATCCTGGCCAACAACTGCCCAGCCCTCAGGTACATCAAACACTAAAATTAAAACGTTACTTGTAAAAATGCATGAAAGCATCATGTTAGGCTATTGTACCCTTACATTTCGAAGGCATGTGGCTAAAAATGCATCATCTGTTTTGGTCCGTTACACTCGACAGTGAGTATTTTTAATGGAGGCTGTGAGACATCAATATACTCTGTAGAATCATGCGACTTAACAAATGAGCATTCCAGTAACACTGAAACTACTGTTAGAAAAGGTAGCTCATGTCAAAGTCCCATGTCAAAAGGAAAAAAATGTCTGCATTTCATTTGTTTATTTGGCTCAAAGCACAGTGAAACATTTGTTGCAAATAGTTTCTAACTCAGTGAGCAGGTTACGTGAGCCATATAAGAAGAGTCCTCCTTGACTTGGAAGTTTGTGATATTCTTTTTCATATTCTGTTTCTGGAATATTAGACTGTAGGTCTTGCATCCTCTACTGAGGATGTCATTAGGCACATTTCTAAGAAAATGTTTATGGAAACTACAATGTTTAAGAAATTTCTCAATTTATCCAAAGTAGTGACAATCGCTTTAGCTCTTTCAAGCCTTTTTTTTTCCTTTGAAAGAGATGATGCCCTTAATGGGAAATGGAAAGACTTTTTTTAATCAATTCTGACTCAGCAATCATTTAACTTGTGTGACCGATCCCAAGTCTCTTTCCTCTAGTCTTAAAATAAAGCACAAAACATAGCCGGTAGTGTGGACTGATGAGACCAAATTATTCCTCCGTCTCATCACTGAAAAAACAAGTCATTTGACTGTTTTGTGAGAGCCCTGCTGTGGACCAATCAGATGTTTGTATTGAAGTCAGCTAGTGGCACCATATGTGTTCTGTTTATTCAGTAAATACTTAAGTCAGTCCAGTTTGTATAGTCTGAAGGTGGAACAAAATGAATAACTACTTTATTTGGCTACTTTACCTCTGTTAATTAGTCATGTGTATTGTAGCTCATATAACCTTCCGATAACACCACATAGCCTGGTTTATTCACCCAAAACCCATGTATCGAAATGCATGTTTTGCTTTTTCTTCTTTTTTTTGTGACTTTGAAGTTCATTCCATATTTGCTTGTTTTATGGAGACGTGACTTGTGTTGTATTGCAACGTACTCCTCCGACACGGAAACTAAAGTCTGTACGTATCTTATTATGGTTATAACATCTGAATACATGTAGGAATGTAGCTTCACGTTCGGTTTACATGAATTAGATTGATTGGCCAAGTGTGTCACTAAATGCCAAAGTAAAAAGCAAAAAGACACCTAAGTTAAGCCTCGTGTGTTTACAGCCTTGTAATGCTGTTGATCGACTCAAACTGGATATTAAAATGGGGGATTAATGTTTAGATCCTCCAGGGTATTTCAGTTTAACCCACTGTTATATCAGATTTTATTTCTTTATCACAGAACCGGCACTTTGTATTTACTTTTCTGACTTTCCTTGTCTTCTCTTGATGCAGAAAATCTGAGATTGAGTACTATGCCATGCTGGCCAAGACCGGTGTCCACCACTACAGCGGAAACAACATCGAGCTTGGTACAGCCTGCGGAAAGTACTACAGGGTGTGCACACTGGCCATCATTGATCCTGGTGAGTGCTTTAAGTTTGTATCACCATTTGTGACATGGTTGTTCTAATGCCTCAAATTCTCAGCATGCTTTTTGGGTTGACAACTGCCAGATTTAAGGACTAAGTGTTACAATAGTAGGACATTTAATGGAAAAATGGGATATTAACAGAGTTGTTCCAGTTGCTCTCTGGTAGTAAAAAAAGAAAAAAGGATTACAGTCGGACTAATCCAGAGAGCCAGCAGCCTGTTGGACAAATGAAACAGCAGCCCATTACAA